>LPNX010028736.1:495419-595454 GCA_001517045.1 Pseudotsuga menziesii | reverse complement strand
CTAAAGTGGATGACTTCAAACTTATTGGGTACTCAGACTCAGATTTTGATGGCGATAAGGAGACGGGAGTATCAACTTTTGGATACACTATGAGTCTTGAATCAATAGCTGTCTCATGGAGATCACGCAAATAGTCAGTTCCAGCAGATTCAACAACAGAAGCAGAATATGTGGCTGTAGCTGAAGCAGCGAAAGAAATAGTATGGCTCAGGAAGATACTTGAATATTTACAAGAAAAACAAGAGAACTCCACTCCATTGTTGGTCGACAATACTTCCGCAATCAAGCTGGCTAAGAATCCTAGATTCCATGATCGAACCAAACACATCAACACAAAGTATCATTTGATTCGACATCATGTAGAGGCCAAGACAGTCCATCTTCGACATTGTTCCACAAATGATCAAGTTGCAGACATCTTCACCAAAGCACTTGGACGAGAAAAGTTTGAAAGATTCAGAAACATGCTCGGACTTACGAACAGGCCTTCGGATTAAGAGGGGGATTGTTAGAATATAATCCATCAGGATTATTGTAAATAAATAAATAAATAGGAAGCTGAATAGTTACATAGGAAGGTGAAAAGGCTGGTTCTCAACCGCCAAATGAAATGTATAAATGTACATGCATTAGCAATGAAAGGGAATTGAATCGGGAGTTATACCTAACAATTGTGTTATGTTTATGCGGTCAAATTTTTTCCTCTTGTCTAAACAATTTCACCATTACTATTTGACAATTCTTGCACTGAAATTATTATGCATTCATTATTCTTTCACTGAGAGGTTTAATCCATCCTGATGATCCTATGGATTTGATAATTTTACATGGTATAAAAAAAGGGGAGGCTAATTTCAATCCATGAAAACTTCCATTGATGCACCAGAAGCAATTGGGTTCCACATAAATTCTGGTATCTTTTCCTTGCTCCCTATGGGTTTATCCGGAGAAGTCTAACGAGGTGTGAAGTACCCTGATAATGTGCACATTTCAAAGTAGAGTGTGATTGAACTGGTTTACCTACAAAATTGAGACTTTTTCGCAGGTTATTTGAATAATTTAGAAGAAATGTGCTTCTCCTAAAGCTAAAAAATGGAGAATCCAACAACCTTGACACTCACGATCCTCACACTCTTTAATTACTTGGGTTGTAGGTGAGATATAAAGATTGTGTTGCACAACAAATTTGGTATAGGGTCACTATGGGAAAGGAGGTAGAACGCCAACAACATTTAGAGAAAACAAAGCGCCTAGACAAATTGGATGAAGAATTTGGTTTCATGTGCATTCATATCTTCAAGGAGTTACTTTTCCACCTTGATGGATTAAAAACACCAAGGGAAGTATGGAAGAAGCTCGAACCATTGTTTGGAAAGCATGATGAGATGAGAGGCCACATTTTGGAGAATGAGTTGATTGCTCTTCAACCCAACAACATCAAAATTTCCAAGTTCAAGTATATGGTCATGGAGTGCAAGCAATGTGGAATTGACAAGAAGGATGAGGAATTTGTGCTCTCCATTCTAAGAAATATTAGACACTAACAAACCCAAACTAGAGAATTCCCTCACTTGATGCATTCACTGAACCCCTCATTCAAGAACAAAACAAGTTAATCCAGATGGGAACCCTCAAAGCCTCCAAGGATCAAGCTCTCTTGGATGGGGAGACCAAGAATGTGTAATATTATTGATGTATTTGTAACTTTATAAGATATTATAATGTAAATTATCATTTTATGTTGTTTTACCCCCATTGGAGATGTGTTTGCCTCCTTGCAGGATGTCTTTATTGTGTCTAGACCTTGAGGTACAAATTCTGTTGTAAGTTGGGGCAATAGTCCGTAGTGTAACATCATGTAATGTGTATTTGGAGTATCTCTAGGAGAAGTCCGCCTTGTTAGTGAGACAAGTTGGCCACAGTCATATATTTGGTCAGTCACATGAAAGGTATAAATAGGGATGTGCTCTCACTCATTTATGCACACCTCACACTCTCAATCTGGCATGAGAGAGAGAGAGAGAGTGACAAGGGAGGAGAAATAGATAGTTTTTGAATACTTCTTATTGTTTTTGATCATATTATGACACAGTATTTGTGACTATACTATTATGAGGAAGTTTGCGGGGTTTTCTCCTTTATGGTTTCCCCGATGAAAATATTTGTGTCTTGTGTATATGTTATATCTTATTCATCTTGTTTTACTTTTTATTATTTCAGACAAATATCCTAATTAAGTTAATAAGATTTAATAAAAAATAACATGGTATCAGAGCCTCTCTAAAAGAAGGCACTATGCAACACTGGAAACTAGGGTTCCTAGTTCAAGGTGTTCTCTTGACAAATCAACAAGAAATGAGGGATAGGATAAATCACCTCAGTAGGGCACATATTTTTCTAGAAGAAATTTTATATTTGAAGAATTTTAAGTTTTTACCATGTCACTAGTGCTAGGAGAAACTAGGGCATCAAGTTTCGAAGGATTCCCACCTCAGTCTTCAAAAAGTGATCTTCCTGAGAAACTCAGCTCAAGGAGGCACATCTTTCTATCCAAACATAATTCCCAAACTTCAAGTTTGGAAAATTAGGGTTTCTTGACAAACCCTAGGTCGACTAGCACTGGAACTAGGTCGGACACCATAAATCGGTAAGATCTAAATCTGTTCTATTTGAATTTGAGGTTCTCATTTGAAAATATGAATCACCATACTCATCTTGAGGACAAGATTATATGGGCTGATAATTTCTAGGAATGGAAGCACATAATTTCACTGATCCTTGAAGATAATGATTTGGATTAGTACATCACTTGAGAAGTTCCAAAACCATATGGAGATGAGGCTAAGGCTGCTCATAAGAGAAGCATGGATAAAGCCAGGATAATCATTGTAGATTCTATTAAGGATCACCTCATCTCCCATATGTCTTCATTCAAGACACCGAATGAAGTATATGATTCTTTGACAAAGATGTTCGAAGGGAAGAATATCAGTCGGAAAATGACTTTGAGGAACTAGTTGAAGAATGTGAAGATACATAACTCCAAGACTATACAGTCTTATGTTTCTCAAATCAAATAACAACTTGATGTAGTTGAAGAGAATATCGAAGAAGGAGAAATGTTAATGACTACCTGGAATGGTCTCCTAGATCATGGGACTCATTCATTCAAGGAATTTGTGCAAGAAGGAGGTTGATCTCTTTCAATAGACTCCGAAAATAATGTGCACAAGAAGAATATTGAATTGTGACAAGAGAATAGAATATGGGAGAAACTAGAGATCAATCTCTCACTGTTCACATAAGGAAGAAATTCAAGAAGGAGAAGAAGGAGAAATTTCATCACAACAAGAAGAAGGACAAGAAAAAAAAGAACGCAAAGAGAGATCCTTCCAATGTTCAATGCTATACTTGTGATGAAAAGGGGCACTTCAAAAGATATTTTCTAATCAGGAAAAGGTGACACCATGCTCATGTTAAAGAAGTCAATGAAACAACAAACAAAATATTCAGAAGAGATAAATATCATTCAAATGAAGAGCATGTGCTAATCTCAGCACTTACTGGAACTATCTCACATGGAAGCAATGATTGGCTTGTGAATAGTGGAGCTTCTAAACACATGATGGGATGCAAGGAATAATTCGTCAATATGTATGAACATGAGTCACCACACAAGGTGAAACTTGGGTAGGATTATCAATACCCCATAAAAAGGAGTGGAGAATATTCATATAATCTTGACTCGGGAAAGATGTGTTATAGGTTCCAATATTGAAGAAGAATATTCTCTCCATCTCTGCACTAGATGAAAAGGGGATTAGAGTTGCATTTGTTTATGGCCACGTTCTGATGTGGCCTAGAGGTAATACGATAGAGGATGCAAAAATGATTGGAGAAGAAGACGGAGGCTTGTACAAGCTAAAGGGACAACTTGAGCAAGCACTGGATCATGAGTCAATTGAACCAAGCAAATGTGGCACATAAGGATTACACATGTGCACTATAGAGCACTACCGATGGCAAGCAAAGTAGTCTCTGGAAGATGGAGATCTAGGCGAAGCATGAAGTCATTTGCAAAGGATGTACACAAGGAAAGAATGTGAAGAATAAATTTCCCAGCAATGAGAGCAAGGCCAAAGGAATATTGGAGATAGTACACTCAAATATATGTGGACCCATGTCTTCTAGCTCCTTAAGCGGGTATGTGTACTATGTTTCCTTTATACATGATTTCTCACGTAAGACTTGGATATATTTATTGAAAGGGAAAATGAAGTTTTTAGTAAGCTCAAGGAATACAAATCCTTGGTCGAGAACTAGACCAATAGGAAGATCAAGACTCTACGGTTAGATAATGGTAGAGAGTTCAATTTGGAAGAATTCAAGAAACTCTACAAAGAATCTGGGATTAAGAGGGAGTTGAGCACTCCATACAATCCTTAGTAGAATGGGGTTGTAGAATGAAAGAATCGAACCATCATGGAAGAAACAAAAGCAATGTTGCATGACTAGGATATTCCTATGCACCTTTGGGAAGAAGAAGTAAGGACAGTTGTGTATACACAAAACCGTAATACTCATCGAGTACTTGACAACAAGACTCCTGAAGAGGATTTCTTAGGAGAGAAAATAGAAGTCGATCATCTGAGAATATTTGGTTTCCCAGTGTACACACATATACCAAAGGAGGAAAGGACCAAGCTCGATCCTTGTTGGAGGAATGGTATATTCGTAGGATACAATGATACATCAAAGGCCTACCGAATATAATTCCTAGGATTCAAGAAGATCGACATCAGCAGAGATGCAACCTTTGATGAAGAATCGACATACTTCATATCCACGAGGACACCTATTCAAGAGGTCGAGGAAATTGAAGAGATGAGAGGCTGAGATATGGAAATTGGAGAAGCAATTACAGAAGACCATGAATATCATGACATGGAAGAACCCCAAGAACCGGTAGAGACAATCCTTGATAAGGAATTCCACAAGAGGAAACCAACATGGGAACGAGAGCTCATATGATAAGTAGAAAGGTATGGTGATCCAGAAGGAATACATAGAGGGAGAAAAAGGGAAAATCCCTACAATAGCGATGTGGCTCTACTATGTGACATCATTGACAAAACACCTTCCACCTATGAAGAGGTTGCAGAAAATAAAGAATGGAAGGATGCTACGATCGAGTAATATTTGTTGTAAATTCAAAATGGATCTACAAGATCAAGCATGCTACAGATGGAAACATCGAGAAATACCAGGAAAGGTTTGTAGAACGAGGTTTCTCACTGAAAGAAGGCATAGAATACGAAGAGACATTTGCACCTGTGGCAAGGTACACTTCCATTACGACCTTACTTGCATTGGAATTAGTTATGAAATTGAAAATACACCAAATGGATTTCAAGACAAATTTCTTGAATGGTGTAGTCAAGGAGGAAATGTACATGGAACAACCACTCGGATTCGAGACACATGACAGGAAGACCCATGTGTGCAAATTGAAGAAGTACTTTTATGGATTGAAATAGGAACTGAGGACATGGTATGGTAGGATGGATAGATTCCTGATGAGATTAGGATTTACCAAGAGTAAAGCAAATTCCAACCTTTAATTTGAGGTTGAATACAAAATACTAGTGATGGTCCTGTTTTATGTCGATGACTTGTTTCTGACAGATGAAGAGGAACTCACTAAAGATGCAAGGAGGAGACTACTACAAAGTTCGAGATTAAATATATACGTATGATGCACTACTTACTAGGCATGGAGGTGTGGCAGAGTGTAGATTGGATCTTCCTTTCTTAAGGAAAGTATGCAATGGAGATTCTGAATGTTGGATTGCAAGGCAATAGCCACACCTATGGAATATAAATTAAAGCTTCTAAGTGATGCTTCATTTGATTCAGTTGATGCCATGATGTATCATAGAATGATTGGCTCATTGATGTACCTAAAAAATATGAGGTCATACATATTCTTTGTGGTGAACACCCTGAGCCAGTTCCTGACAGATCCGATACATGTTCACCTAATACCTACAAAGCATGTACTGAGGTACCTAAAAGGTACAATGGATTATGGGGTCAAATAGGATGCAAATAAAAAGATTAACATACATGGATATGTTGATTCATATTGGGTAGGTAGCGCCACTGACATGAAGAGTAGTTCAGGTTTTTTCTTTAGTTTGGGACTGGCATGATCTCTTGGTTCAGGAGGAAGAAATCATGCATGGTGCTAAGTACAACTGAGGTAGAGTATGTTGTCATTTGCTTGGATAGTTGTTGCTTGGATAGTTGTGAGGAAGTGTGACTACGAAAGCTACCATTTGACTTGTTTGATCTCTATTTAGATGTGACTTGTATCTTCTGTGGAAATCAGAGTTGCGTGAAGCTGTTAGAAAACCTTGTGTTCCATGACAAGTCGAAGAACATCGAGATCAAGTTCCACTATATCAGGGGTATGATGTAGATAGGAGCATTGAAGTTCCTATACATGGAAATAGAGGAGAATATAGTCGATGTGTTGAACAAACCTCTAGCTAGATTGAAGTTCGAGTACTTCAAAGAAAGACTTGGTGTGATCCAAATTGAGAGCCCTTGAAAGAGGGAGTGTTGTGTTCTAACATAGCTAGAGAGACAGGTTGTATGAGCATAGCATCCTAGCAGAGATCATAGGTTGCTCAAATGTAATCATTCTTGTAGGTTATCCTTGCATGTCATAAGTCATGGCTAAGCTCGCAGGTTGTCCTTGGATGTAATCAGTCCTAATATGATTATATGCTAGAAATAATAGATTCATAATATCTCACATGGGAAATGATACAGGTTGTTCGAACAGGAAAAATCCTGGTGAAACAAGATGCTTGGACATAATCATTCCTATAGGTTTTCCTCGAATGTAATCAGTCCTAGCAAATCTTGCACGTTATCCTTGGACATAATCAGTTTCGCGACAGATTATTTGAGTGTAAATATGAGCCCTGGTGTGGTACACATTTTACTAGAATGTAATAAGTCTTGTGGGTTTTTTGAGTGTAAACGGATCCCTATCATAGTACGTAGGTTACTTGGATGTAATATTCCCTAAAGGTTATCTAAACAAAAAATATCCTAGACGTAGGTTGTTCAGATGTAATAAGTCCTTGAGGTTGACCTAGAGCTTAAAAGTCCTAATGCAACAAGTTGTTTGGTCATAATAATTCCTTACATATATATTTATATATGTTTTTGTTCCCATGTTTATATTATTAGTTCATGAAGCACTTGAGGTGCACCTAGGAGGTTCTCCTTTATTGGTAGAATGCAGGTTGATCGTGGAATCTCTATGTGCCTTGTTTTGTTTTGTGCATGAAAAAAGAGATGATTTGGATACGATGAGATAAAGGTAGGAGACATAGTTTATTTCCATGGAAATGTAAAGTGGTTCCTAAACAGTTCCTATGAGATGGCTTGCTCAATATGTGATGAAGACATGGATGAGGACTAGGCCTACACCCAGCTTGAAAGAGGGATGGCTCTGTAGAAACTTTCAATGATAGATAGTACCATTTGATGATCGATAATAAGATGATGATGGAAACAACTATGATGATGACTCTATGAATCCGTGATGATGACTCCATGATGAAGACTTGACCAAATGTGTTGATGATTGTGGAAGAGAAAGAATACCTTCCTAGTTAAGAGGTAGTGTTGATTTATTTATAACTTCGGAAGACATTCTGATGTATATTATCATTGTATGTTGTTGTACACCCATTTTAGATGTGTTTTCCTCCTTACGGGGTTTCTTTATTGTGTCCAGACCTTGAGGTACAACCTCCATTTTAATTCAGGGAAATATTCCACAATGAAACAACATGTAATGTGTATATGGAGTCTCTTTAGGATAATTTGGCCCTACTAGTGAGACAAATTGGCCCCAATCATGTATTTGATTAGTCACATGAAAGGTATAAATAGGGAGGAACTCTCCCTCATTTATACACTCCTAACACTCTCAAGTTCACATGAGAGAGAGAGAATGGATGAGAGATATATAGCTATTGAATGTTTCTTATTAATAGGTTTGATCATCTTAAGACACATCCTTTATGACTATACTATTCTGAGGAAGTTTGCAGGGTTTTCTCCTTTATGGTTTCCCCAGTGAAAATATTTGTGTCTTGTGTATTTTTTATATATTATGCATCTTGTTGTACTTGTTATTCTTTTAGACAAAGAAACTAATTAAGCTAATAATATATAATAAAAAACTAACAAAGCTAAAGGGAGATAGAAGAGGAAGGAAAAAAAGAACACTGAAACCAAACCTAAGGATAATAAAAATCCTTTAGATAGAGACTTTGGTTCTAAGAAGGAAAATAAAAAGAGGTTTGAAAAGACCAAGTGTCTATATTGCAAGAGAGGGAACTATATAGAGAACCTATGTATGAATAAAACCATAGGTCATATGTCAACACTCGAACAACATAATATTTCCCTCCCTAAAGGCACATGGAAGCCTAATCCTAGAAATAAGGATGAAGATGATAAGAGATGTCATTCAATAAAGGCAGGTTTCTCTCAGT
Organism: Pseudotsuga menziesii; assembly: GCA_001517045.1. Classification (NCBI taxonomy): domain Eukaryota; kingdom Viridiplantae; phylum Streptophyta; class Pinopsida; order Pinales; family Pinaceae; genus Pseudotsuga; species Pseudotsuga menziesii. Next base: position 586,872 of record LPNX010028736.1, on the reverse strand, counting down.
CATAAGCATTTCTCAGTGATTCAGGAGCCTCCAACCACATGGTTTCCTCCAAGGAATCATTATCTTCTCTATATCTCTCTAGTGGTCCTATCATAAACATGGGAGATGACTCTCAAATACCAGCTGTTGGGAAGGGTTCAATTCAATTTGAGCATGGAGTGTTCAATAATGTCCTCTATGTTCCCTCCTTAACAAAAAATTTGTTGTTTGTATATCAGAAGACCCATACAGGCTCAGCAAAGTGAGTCATATTTGAACTTGACTGGGTGGAGATCTCAACAATCTCTACTGGGAACCTAATAGCGAAAGGAGATGCAAATCATGCCTTCAAGGCTTATGAATTTTCACATTTTCTTCCTCACTCATACCAAAGTTCCCTATTGACTCATGCTACTGAAACAAGCAGAATTTTCCATGAGATATTTGGACATCTAAATTTAAAATATCTCTAGTAGCTACACAATGAAGATATGATTGAGGTATTTCCTCTCATTAAGTGCTCTCAAGGTGTCTGCAATGGTTTCCTAGTAGGTAAGCACCTATAGTGAAGGTATGAAGTTGGGAAGGAAAGAAGAGATGCCTCTACACTTGATTTGGTACATAGTGATGTCTCTAGGCCAATGCCTACAACATCCATGAATGGGTCCATACACTTTATGACATTCATTGATGAATACTCAAGGTATTGTTGGATCTACTTTCTTAAGCAGAATTCTAAGGTGTTTGAAACCTTCAAAGATTTCAATACCTTAGTTGAGAACATTCTTGGTAATAATATCAAAACACTCATATTAGACAATGGAGGAGAGTACATCAAACGAGTTTCAGCAGTTGTGCTTTAGAAGGAATTCAAATTCAACATTCGTTCCCACACACACCACAATAGAATGGTGTAGCTGGGAGGAAGAACCAATCTTTGAAAGACATGGCTACTTGCCTTCTTGAAGGAAGATATATTTCACCATATATGTGGGATAAAGCAGTGAAATCTACTTTGTATATTTAGAACAAATTACCTCACAAGTCAATGGTTGGGGTCACTCCATTCAAAGCACTAATGGGACGTAATCCTAATGTCTCTCATCTAAGGGTTTTTGGATCCAAAGCATGGGTCATAATTCCATCTAACAAAAGGAAATCCTTCCAACATCAAAGTAGAGAATGCATTCTGCTGGGATATGTAGATGATGCAAAAGCTTACAAATTGATGGAGATTGCAACCAGAAGATGCTTCATATAGTAGAGTGTCCAATTCAATGAAGATCCATTTCATGGTATACAATGAGCTAAAGATGAAGGTATACATGCTCAACCTACATGATTTTCATATGATGATGTTGCTACTGATGTTTCAGATTCATAATCCGAAGAAGAGGACTAAGAGGAATTGGATCTTGATATTGAGAATGAAGCCTCAAGTAGATCCATATCTAGATCCAGATATTGATCCCAATCTGAGTCCTAAATGGGCTCAAAAAATCATTGAAGCTTCCAGAAACAATGCTAGGGATCCATCTGATAGAAGGAGAACTAGATCTCAATTTCAGGATGAGAACCTTGTGCTCTGTCATACAGATCCACTTCTCCCATAGAGGCACTACATGATGTTGGCATATGATCCACAATCCTACAAATAGGCTTTACATGATCAAAGGTGGAAGGAAACCATGGATTATGAATATGATTCACTACAAAACAACAATACCCAGGATCTTTTCTCCTTACCTCTAGGGAGAAAGATTTTCTAGTGCAATTGGATCTACAAAACCAAACTAGCAGAAAATGGATATATTACCAAGTACAAGGCTCAGTTAGTTGCAAAGTGGTATTCACAAGTTCATGGGCTAGACTACAATGAAACATTTTCCCCTGTTGCAAGAATGGATTCCACAAGTATGGTTTTGGCCATTGCAACTTCGAAGAAATAGGAGGTACATGGAATGGATGTGAAGAGCGTCTTCCTCCATGGTGACTTGGAAGAAGAGATATACATGAGACAACCTGAGGCATACACTAAAGATTCCTCTTTGGTTTGAAATTAAGGAAATATTTGGATGGGCCCAAGAAATCCCCAAGGGAATGGTATGCCAAGATGGATGCCTTTTTACTATCATAGAAGTTCTAAAGGTGCAATTTTGACTGCAATGTATAGATGCATCACAAGGGAGGTTACTTACTATATATTATATTGTATGTGGATGGATTTCTCATTACCGGTGGTTCAACTACTAGATTGAGGGACACCAAGTCAACCTTGAGAAATCCATTCTCCATGAAAGAGATAGGGAAGTTAATGAAATTTATTGGCCTTGAGGTGAATTGAAAAGCTTCAAGGATCATGATTACTCAGTCCATATACATAGGATATTTTCTCAAGAGACTCCATATGTCTAATTGAAAAGCGACATCCTTCCCCTTATTATTTGGAATCAGATTGGAAGAATTTGGTTCTATGCCCCTGGTTGATAGTACTCTCTACATATAACTGATTGATATCTTATTATACCTTACTCATTCAAGACCAGACTTGTCATATGTTGTGAGTGTTGTTTCTAGGTTGATGCAAGAGCCACATGAGATGCATTGGAAGGAAACAAAGCACATATTGCATTATGTGCAGGGTACTATAGAGTTTGGGATTCACTATTATGTTGGTGCTCAACTAGATCTGATTGGTTTTATTGACTCATACTGGGCTGGATATAGTACTAAAAGGAAATCTACTTTGGGGTTTGTGTTCAGGTTGCGATATTGAACAATATGTTGGTCAAGCAAGAAGCAATCAACTATTTCTCTCTCTTCGGATAAAGTAGAGTATTAGGGGGCTATGAATGCAACTATTCAGAAAATTTTTCTATATGGGATTCTGGCATAGTTTGGAATTTGCAGTTCTCCTTTGGTAGAAATTTTCTGTGATAATCAAAGTGCACTTAAATTAGTGATCAATTACAAAAGAAGCAAACCAAACACATTGAATTCCACACACACTACATATGGGAACTAGTGCATAATAAGGCTATAATTCTTCATTACTATCCTACAAACGAGTAGGTCATGGAAATATTCACAAAATATTTCACTAAAAAGAGATTTGTTTATCTCAGCTCTCTTCTTGGTGTGAAGGTTTTATTCAATTTTGTTCCTGGTTCATTGTTCATTTTGAGGGGGGGAGGGGGGTTTCCCATGATGTTTTCCCCATTTCCTTGGTTTATTGATAAAATACTTTTTGCATTATATTGTATGGGTGAATTTGGTCTTAGTTTCCAGGGCCCAGGTTATCCAAGTTTGGATTAACAGGGGGTGCTAGGATTATTGTAATCCTCCCTTGTCCACCATAGTCTAAAAGTCAATTTCCTAGCTTATGAATATGTTTCCACTTCATTAGTGCCATATAGAATTTATTCGGTTCCCACCCACCCCTATATGTACCAATATGCATGAGTTTAGAAGATCCAGATGCCAATCCCTATATTTTAGGAACCCACACTAAGTCATAGGAGTCCTGCCATTAATTCACCCCAGTCTGTGTTGAGTTATTCTTCAATGGGCCATAATTAGTTCATATTCATTTATTCTAGCACCATCTTTACATTATTTAAGGATATTGGGCACCTTTTCTCACCTACCCTGGTTAGTTAACTGATTTTGAGGTGTTTCAGTTTTCTATAGTTGCACTAGTGAGACTCTAGTGGTGATTTTCTATAGTTAGTAATCTTTGGAGTCAGTCAAATTCATGGAATTCGAATCATTACTAAAGGATTCAAATTCTCTTTATTGTATCATGGATGTATTACATATAGGTTAATTATTATTGAGTTATGGTTATGTTGTCAAATTTTTTCCTCTTGTCTGAGTAATTTCACCATTATTGTTTGGCAATTCTTGCACTTAAATTCTTCCTCGTTCATTCTTCTTTCATTGAGAGGTTCAATCCAACTTGATGATTGAGTAACTCACCAAATCAAATGGAAGATCATGTTATTTCATTTTTCATTTTATTTTATGTGCATTAGGGGAGTTTGGAGGTAAAAAATGGGCCTCAAAACAAAACTTCTACCATTAAAATTCACTTTATAAGAACCAATAGCATTCAGAAAGATGATGTCAACCATAATGGTAAAATTTGTAAAACAAATGGAGGGAAAAAGAAAAAAACTACTTTTTCTTACCGTATTTTTGGCATATATCCTTATCTGTTCACCCAAATTTTGAGTTTGGGGAATCAATGGATGCATAATTTAATTACACATCCAACCCACACCCACACTGCATACTTCTAAGGTACCCACGACACCTAAGAAGTATTAAAATACATTTTTTATTGAAATTTTCATTTTTGGGTGCCATGGGTACCTCATACGTATGTAATGTGTGTAGGGGTTGGATATGGGACTAAATTATGCATCCAACGAGTCTCCAAAATTGAAATTTGGGTGAACCGATAACGCAATATGTTAAAAATACGATAAGAATAGTAGTTTTTATTTTTCCCCTCCAAAATTTAGAACTTTTATTTTATTATTATAAATCTTATTCTATTAATTCCCTTATGAGGACCATTGTAGACCTCAAAACTCCCCTAATTGAAAGATCATGTTCACATGGAACCCACCTGGTTACAAGAAAAAGGGGCCCTTACGAAGGCTCAAGGAAATTTTAGATTCTAGTATTGCCAACCTCCATCACATTGTTTTTCACACTAGGAACTTATTTGTAACCATGTATCCAGATTTTTTGTTGACCTACAAAGCAATGGTTGCTACAATTATCAATGACTGGAATCTGCTTGGCAATATCGAAATCGGGCGACCATGAGGGTAAACTACTAGTAGTTTCATATTGTACATATTCACTATCAATCCTATGTCTTATGGAATTTCATTTGCAAAGTCCATTAGATACCTTTTCTATTTACTTCAATCCATTTCCTTCCATTTTCGACTGTTAGTGTGATCTCTAGTTGAAGGTAGAACATCCTTGTACAAAACTACATTGCACACGTTATTTTAAAGATGTTGTTGTTGTGGTTTCTGTCATTGCAATTCATCACATTTCCCTCATCATGCATAAAATGATTAGCCATCTAGTATGAATCAGAAGGAAAGTTGGGTTGTTTCACACAATCATATATCATTGCCGATGCTCCCAATTTGCAGACACGTAAGAAGAGGCCATAGATGCAAAATCCAATAGCCCTTCTCTAAACACATTCCCTTCATCATTGTGTTTATCATTATGGATCTAATTTTCCACTTCTTGGTTCCTGAATTTCCTATTCTAGGGGTCTTTTCAATGTCCTCTTTTTTCTATCCATTGCAAAAGTATTGCTCCTAATGGTCAGCGAGAGATAGAGCTAGTTCTTGATTTCCCTTCAATGTTGTTCCATCCTTCTTGGCAGATGACTCAAAGGGCTTGATCATAGTTAGGGACCTTCTCCTAACTTGGAAAGGTCCAAATCCAACAATCACATGTGTCTCTGTAACCAAATTAGCACGCATATTGTTGATGAAGAGGCTTTGATGGGTTGTTGTTGCACCTTTGCAAGGTCCCTAAATACATAATCAACCATAGGAAGAATGTGTGGATAGATTCCATACCTATATTCCTCTTCATTTTCTATATATCCTCAACATTATTTTCCTTGTAAGGTGGACTAGTAGACCCTTATGTCCTATGAAATGTGATTTCAACAGACTGCAGGTTTCGTTTATGTAAGTATTTCTCAATATGGTCTTACATAGTGTCGTTAATGTTGTTACAATGATTGTAACATCCCCATACCCCATTTTAGAGGAAGAAAAGAAAAAACTACTTTTTTCAGGTATGTCTTTTTTGGGGGGTATCGAGGCTCGTAAAAAGTATGTTGAGTGGGTACTCATTGGATGCAGAATTTAATTCCACATCCAACAAGCTCTCTCGATCGAAATTTGAGTAGAAACACAGAGAGATATGTCGAAAAGACGAACAAAAAAGTAGTTTTTTCTTTTCTTCCTCTAAAATTAATAAATATTATTTTATTAGTTTAACTATTATTTTATTAATTTTCCTTAGGAGGCCCATTTTGAGTTGAAATTTCCTCTAATGTTGCTCAGCAATCTTACCTACAACTTCAACCACAGTTGACTGATGATCTTCTTGGTGGTCCTCTAGCGATGCACAAATTCTAGGGGCAGTCCTTGCCACTTGTCCCACTGTCTCATATTATTGAATGTTATAAGTTGGCCTTACCTAACCCTCCTCACAAGGATATTTCCTGTGCGTGTGGGGTCCTCCATATTTCCAACATTGAAGAGGCTCTCTTATTTATTTTGGGTTTCTTGGATTTTCCCCCATCACTTTAGCTAGCTGGTTTGCATCTTGTGATGGTTGCCTTTTCTGAATTCTGAAGTTAGAAGGTTTGAAACCTTTCTTCATCTGATCAAACTTTTCCTTCTTCTTGTCTTTCCAAAACTTATGGATATCAGGTTTGCTTCTTCTTTTCTTGTAACAATACTTAGCTTTCCGTATTTCTTCTTCTAGAGTTCTAGGTTCATAAAACTCAATTTTGTCTTTGTATGCTTGAGGTATCCCACTCAGAAAATGTTGTATTTTCACTTTGTCATCTTTTATATATCTGAAATACCTCAAAAGTTCCAAGAACTTGTTTTCATATTCTTCCATGGTCTGTTGTCCAAATTTCAACTCATGGAATTAGTTGATCTTGTCATCATAGTACCTATCAGAGAGGTACTTTTTCTTGAAATACTTCTTGAATTGTTTCCACACAATTTTTCTATCACTGATTTTCTTCACCTTCCTGAGGTGCTCCCACTATATGGATGCTCTTCCATTCAAATTTAAGATGGAAACCCTTGCCTTCATATTTCCTGAGTAGTTTTGGACTTGGATATATTTCTTCATCCCAAGAATCCAAGCTTCAGCTTCTTGACCAGTCTTTATCACACCGTTAAAGGTAGGAGGCCTTTCCTTCTTGAATTCATCACGTTAATGGTTCTGGTAATGCCTCTTCCTCTTATTCATGTGAGATGAAGGGCCAGAATCCCCACTGGATCCTTCAGAGGAAGAAGATCCACTAGAATACCTTCTTCTTCTTCTAGTACTTCTTTTGCTTCTTTCTGGATGTACTGCACAAGGCCCAGAGCTCATCCTCCTTTGGATTTATGTCAAAGTATGCAACATGGTTGCATTCAGGTGATGCTTCCCTTCCTAAGCTTTAATCAGGCTTCTAATGGTGGCTGCAATGTCTAGCGGAGTCTCTTGAAATAATTTGCCATTAGACTCTGTCTTGGAATTTTTGAATCAGATGTTTTCCCCCATAACATATTCCCCGTGCCCATAGGGATCATGTCCATCATCCATTCTCTAGGCCCTCATGACCGAGCCAAAAACAAACTTTTCCAATCTGTACTATGACTTTGAAAAAATATGTTAATCAAACATATTGCTAGCTGCTAACAATGTGTTTAAATTATTAAACCAATAGCTCTAAAAACTATTCACTTGGATGATTTAGTCCATAGCACTGCAACTAGCAGCTTTGGTACCAATATGTAGCGTCCCCATACCCCATAATGCGGATAATTAAACAAAATTCTTCAAGAACCCTTGTTTTCCTTTCGAAGCACAGGGCATGGGAGTTAACATACTCTTCAACATTCAATCTGGGGAATAGGAACCCCTATAACAGTCGTTTAGCCCTTGAGAGATCCCTTCTGTGACTAGAAACACCTTTTCTGCACTGAACCTATCCTTTCCGCACTACCGCTTTTCTCCCTTCTGACCTCGAAAATTGGAAATCGAAACACAATGTGCGATGGAGACATTTAACCACTCTTTCTCCTTTCGCCTCCCACACCTTCTGCCCTTCTAACCTCAGAAATTAGGAATCAAAAACATAATGTGTGATGGAAACGTTTAACCTCTCTTCCTCCTTTTTCCTTTCGCACTTCCTATTTCTTCCCTTCCTACCTAGGAAATCAGGAATCAGAAACATAATGTGCGATGGAAACATTTAACCACTTTTCCGCCTTCTGCTTTTTGCACTTCTGCTTTCTGCACTTCCGACCTTGAAAAACAGGAATCATAAACATAATGTGCGATGGAAACATTTAACCTCTCTTCTGCCTTTCGCCCTCTGCACTTCTTCTTTCCACCCTTTCGACCTAGGAAATTGGGAATTGGAAACATAATGTGCGAGGGAAACTTTAACCACCCTTTCGCCTTCTGCATTCTACACTTCCACCTTCCACCTTCGAAACTCAGAAGTTGAAAACATAATGTTCGACATAGTCCTTCAACCACGGTTCCACCTTCTGCATTCCACCTTCGGAACTTGGAAGCCAGAAACACAACCTTTCGACGGAATCGTTTAATGGCATTCTTCCTTCTGCCTTTCCACCCTCCAGTGGGGAACTCGGAAATCGAAAAACTTAACTTTTGACCTTATCCTTTTTCTGCACTTGCAACCTCGGACTTCAGAAATTGAAAAGTTAAATTTTTCCATAGAACTTTTCTGCACTTTTCCTCTTCCGCCCTTCACCTCCCACAGGAGAATCTTGGGGTGCGGAAACACAACATTCTTCCCTATTTCAACTGCTCTTTTCAGATTTCCACCTTCCGCCTTCCCCAGGCAGATTTCAAGGGCCGGAAATGCTAAGTCAGATGCATTCTAACTTCTGTAACAAGATTCTAGCCTCCCTAAACTTAGGAAAAGTGCATTGAACATACAAGGAAAATAAAGATGCAATGCAGAAAAATTCAACAACAGTAAATCTAGTGAAACATTAGAAATCATTCATCATATTCATAAGCTTTCTACATAATCTGTATAGTCATTCATAAGCAAATACATTACATAAACAAGAATAACAGAGAATACGTATCTTGGGGATGAAGCTTTCCTACAACTAGCTATGTCACTGCAACATTCCACCCAACCATAGGCTAGTGTGTTCATCAATCTCTCAACACCACTTCCACCCTCGATTTAGGCATGATTTCCACATGGAACTAGGGAACAAGAGACTCACACATAGCCATATCAAAGCACACATAGTCAAGCCAACCTCTAGTTGGGTTTATCAAACTGTCCAGCCAAGTCAACGCCAAGTTGGGTTTATCAGGTTGTAGGAAATTAAGCCAAAAAGATGGGTTTCACAGGACACATAGCCAAGCCATCTAAAAAGTTGGGTTGCACAAACTGTACACAGTCAAGCAAACACTTACACCAAGGACCATTAGAGCCAACATATGGGTTTATTAGGCAGTCAGCCAAGCCATCATTCATAGTTGGGTTTCATAGTCTGTCCAACCAAGGTTTACACAAGGCCAAATGCACAACAAGACACAACCAATCCAATATCCAATTAGGTTTAATAGGATGCCCAACCAAGCCAATATACAATTGGGTTTCACAGGCTATCAGCCAAGCCAATATCCATTGGGTTTATCAGGCTACGTCTAAGACAGTGGACATGAAGAAGTGCTAATCTAGTGAACTCATCCACTGAGCTAAGGACACCTTCACAAGATCTATCTGGAATGAAATCCATGTTTCCTACACACCCAACAAAAGGAAGTGTCACCTTCTCTGCTCCACAGTCCCTCGAGCTATATCTTCCCTTCTAGTGTTCTTCAAGATGTGAAAAGAAGATTCACTAGCCACTCATATCTTATTATGAGGTTCCACACTAGGTTTATCGAGCACATTCTACATCTCTTCCACTCCTAATTCTTGCATATAGCTCAGACCCAAACCAAGGTGCACATCATAGTAACCACAGGGAAAAACAAAGCCAGACAGACTTCACTCTGTAACAAAAAGAATTAGGGTATAATTGCATACCACCATGTCACTCAAGAAAACACTGCAGAACCACAATTCCATGACTTAGGGTAGTCGAACCACCACGCTGCGTGTCTCCAAGGAAATCAGGAAACTACGGAGGACCAAAGTCTCATAAAATTGATAGATCTCCACTTCCCATTCCCTCAACAAAACACAGCAGAACCACACTTCCACGACTTAGGGTAGTGAACCATCAACAACACGCATGATCAAACTAATCAGACTGATCGAAATGATCTAGAATGATAGAATAATGGCCGGCAATGAACAACCACAATGCTCCCAAACAAAAAAATATTTCCCCCCCAACAGAGGAAAGACGAACTCGCCTGCATCACGTGTTTCCTTGCGTCAAAAGAAAGATCATGGCTTTCCAGACTACATACTTGTAGGATTTTTTATACAAGCAATTAGACTACCATTCCTTGCTCTTCCCAAGGCATTAGCTGCCTCAACCAACTTTTGGAATAAATGAATGATTGAGGACAGAGGACAAAAAGGTAGCTAAGGGTTCATGGGTTTCCCCATTGACATCTGGTCACACCCTATTGGCCCAGGGGGTTTGACTAAATCCCCACCTTATCCCTTATAGAATCATGCCCCCATCTCTTCCATAATGTAGTCCCATATTTAGCTGTGGTATTTTATTAATTTGTACATTTACATGATATTCAAAAACATGTTGTGCTTGACTAACATAATGAACCATGGCCATCAACCTTGATCACACATACAGAAAGCATCAGATCAGTGGTAGGGCCTTGGCCTTGAGATCCATGCCATGATATCAATACAATATATACATCATGTACAATTCAATACCATGGGGTCAAAACCGGGGCACACATTCCCCTCCCCCTTGGGGTCAAAATCGGGGTATTACAATGATAAGGTCTCCGTCAATTATAAATGTATTAAAAACATAACCATCGGATTGGTATGAAGCAATTTAGATAGATAGGACCATATATAGTGCACACATGTTTCATGAATGATGAAGAGGTTGTGTGGAATTAAAATATGTGATGAATAAACTCTTTGGAGTCACAACCAAACCAAGGCTCTTTGTTGCATGCGTTGTGTTTTTTTAGCATAATTTCCTCTATATAAACTTGGGGAGATGGCCACCTCCTCACATGTTTCTCAGAATAAACGAGCCAGAAATCAGTGTTGAAATGGAAATTTGGCTGCACTAATCGAGTTTCCCTCATCTATTCAATATGTTACTATGTAATAAACAAAGTCACCAATTATATGAGATCATATGTACAGAGACTAAAGGTAGGGTTTGGAAAAGACATGTTCTAGGTAGGTTTGAATTAAGTTGCATGAGTTGATGCATCACATATATAGGTTGCAACAAGAATTTGATCACCTTGAGCTATATATACATCTATCATGCCAAATTTTAATGAAATTACAGATAAAAAATAGTTTCATAGAAAATGATTGATCACATACCATTGGGAGATGCAGCCTTGTATTCAGGTTCAAACAACACATACAATCTTCCACTTTTCTACTTTTCTGATACCATACAAATATGCATCCTTGTACTTAGGATCAAACAACACATTTAATATTCCACTTTTCTCATCTTAAGACATCTTTACACTTGAAGATTATCCATTTTTTATTTGTTCAATTTCCCCAATTTTTTTTAAGTTTGTTTCCCCCAATTTATTTCTCTCCTGTAAATTTTTTAAAATTAGTCAATATTATTATATTATTATATATCACTATAATAGATAATATAATATATTTATATATTAAAAACTTACTATATTAATAATATAGTATGTACACTGAAAATGATGGTTTATGAATGTTAAAATTTAAAAAAAAACGCACAATTTGGTTCAACCAAAAATTAAGGTTCATGAGTGTTAAAATTTTTAAAAATGCACAATTTAATTGTCAAAATTGCAAATTTTTATTTCCAATCCCTCAATTTTTTATCCATGGACTAAATTAGTCATTTTTTTAGTTATTTTTAGTTGTCTCAATTATTATGTTCCTGATGGGGACATATATGATTCAATCTGGAGAATCAATCTCTTAACACCTTCAAAATTTTGGCATATGGACTATGGCTTGGATATAGTCTATGATATGTGTACTTTTATATTTTTTTAAATGATGGATTTTATGTCTTTCCATTGTCTTCCTAGGCGTGACATCCACCCAGGGTTCTGTTCCCTAGAACTCGACGACAAAATCCTATTAGAAGGAATACAATAGGCTATTATCGGGTTACCTTGACATAAATGGTATTGTACATAAATTGGGAAATGATGATTGAATTTATATTTATGGTATCCCTATTCTAGTTGACATTTGGATAAGTATATGGCCAACTCAGTTCACAATACAATGGCGTTTTTAATTAACCTCAACTTTCGAAAGAGCACATGTTGAATTTTTCCTTGGTTCATCTTGTTTCACACTTTGGTTTTCGGTTTTGGTTGTGTGATCACTTAATGGCTAGTAGGCCTGGCTGTCCCTGTGACCTCAATATTATCTTTCTAAATTCCCCTCGAAACCCCTTCCTACTCATCAAGGTCAATCACTATTTGGTTCCATACACATGGGTTTTATTTTTAGAGACAATTTATTTCTCTTTGATGAAATTGCTTGTGGTTCTCTGCTATTTTTTTGGTGACTGATTTCTCTTTGATCAATTTCTTGTGGTTTTTTGTTTTCGATAGTTATGGAAAATATAGGAAGAGGAAGGGGTGGATAGGGACATAGTGGATTTCATAGAATCCGCTTTGAGGGACTATCTTTGCAATAGAATGTATACTTTGTTGCACTCTAGGATTGAGAGCTACCTCTTTCAGATTTGTCAAATGCTCTCAGTGAAAAATCCCAACTATTCGCTCAACAAGTTTGTTATCGACATGTGCACTAAGTCTCTTAGGATTCACCTCGAATATGAGAATACCTTGTCGACTTCCATAGATAGTTGTTACTTAAGAACTCCTAAAAGTAGTCCCAACACTGACAATTTTTTCAAGAGATTATTTAGTGATTGTGATGGATCTGTTGAAGATTCTAAATTATTTAGTCTAAAGTGGAAAGATATTTCTTAATATTTTTTTATCTTTTTGGAGTATGCTTAGTTTTTGGTTTCCTTTTGTCCATAGTTTTCAAACTCTTTCACCTTTATAACCTTTATAATGTAATATGACACTATGCCTTTTTTCCAATAATGCATGTTTTCCTGTTCAATATGAAAGGCGAGGAATTGTGACTCAACCATACCTATTTTCAACTAGATGTAATCCTGGGATCACATAATGAAAAATTTCTCTACCATCTCAATGAAACCTAGACCATCGATGATGAGACGTCTAGCACACTGGTGAGGTGGCATTGCAAAAACCACAATGTCTTCCCATAGAGGTAGGGCCCAATATTGTGACCTTCATGCCACACATTGAGTAAGAGAAGAAATACAGAACTATAAATAAAATCCAAGAGCCATATCAAACTCGGTGTTTAAATCCTCTTTCCAAACCTACGCAATTAAGCAATAGTCCCATGTAGGAATATTTTCCAAGGTTTCCATATCATTCCCACACCTCCACATGCGGGGAGAAACCTCACCATTAATTTGTAGGGTGTCTTCCATGAGAAACATTAATGTAAGGAGTATCATTGATATCCATTTCACATGCACTTGTATTGAAATGTCGTCTCTCATTGGTGTGCACTACCACCATTTTTTCAATGCATGTATGCCCATGTCGTCTTTGAATCTTGTTGTGGTTTGACCATATGGGGGGTTTGTAAGCACCCACATTTGGGAACATTTCTGCTCAGTGTTAAAGAATGACTCCACATCTCATATTATATATTTTTCAAAATTATTTTTCAACCACTATACTTATGGCCAATAATATAAAACCCTTAGACTTCGAAAAAAATTATTTTGTGTGAGCCTCTGTACTAAATCTCATGAATATCCCCATTTATAAAAGCTCATATTATAGATTCAAAAGTATGTTAAGATGCAAATATATCCATTCATCACTAAAATGAGTACCCAAATGCATTCAATTTCTTATGTACTGAAAATACTTATGTAGGGCCTATATGGTGGTTTGGGGCATCGTAAATGGCCCATGAGTGCTAGACATACTTGTGTGGACCTAGACCTTAGTTGTCAATATTATGCCATGATTTTTTCCCTAAGAACCATCCATGGTGAGCATATGTCATTAGTACATTAAATATTCTCTATGTATGTCCTATCTAGTAGTTTGGGTTGTTGTATATGTCCTTAGACCCTATATTCATATCTCAAACAATGGCCAGGCCTAAAGAACCATCCATGGTGTTATAGATCTCAAAATGGCACCATATATGTTTGTATGCCAACATTAATTCTTATTATAGAATGTGTGATTAATTGGAGTTCCACTCATGGCCCATGATCTCTAGAGGCAAATGTTATGGCCCAAGTCTTTGTATTTTTACCTTGGATCCTAAGATTAGTCATTAGAACTACCCTCGGGGTTCCAAACCTCAAAATGCTCACCATATCTTTCTTGGATTCCAAATATTTGTTATGTAGGGAATATGACTAGGTACCTAAACAACACATGACATAACATCCTACTGACATAAGTGAAACAACTATCTCATGGACATAAGTGATACCCATAAATATCACACTTAGCCCTCCAAAAAGAATGATGAACCTAATATCATTGACACACTAACTTATAACAAATTGATTTACCATAACCACTATGACCCTGGACATGTAATTACAATGAATCAATTGTAATGGTACTAAACCATTGTCTTTTATCAAAAACTATAGCAATCCTCACATGGCATCATAAAAAACTCATTAGAGTTATCAATGGGAACAAACTATTTTTTACAATCATGAAAAGTAATCATAAAGAGTATTAGTGAGGGTCATTAAAGGATCATCACTAGAAGTGTCACCAAAGAGAGAATTGGAAACAAGCCCTTAATAACCCTCACCAAAAGTGTTATTGAAAAATGATTTGGTGACAAAACTTAAAGGAATGTATCCAAAAACAATTACAATGGTGATTTTTTAAGGTCTATAATCATATGTGACATTGGTGATGACCCTTTAAGTCTTATCACAATCATGAACCTCACCAATGGGTATTAGTGAGGAACACTAAAGGACCATCACTAGAAGTGTCACCAAAGAGAGAATTGACAATGGGCTTTTAAAACCATAATGAAAAGTGTTAGTGAAAATGGATTTGGTGACGAGCTTGAAAGGAATGTCTCTAAAGGAGATTACAATGACCAATTTTTAAGGTCCATCATCATATGTGGCATTAGTGATAACCTTTTAAGGTTTGTTAAAAATATGTACATCACCAAAGACCTTTTGTAGTAGTGGTAAGTGTCATAAAAATCTTGTCATGTGGCCCATCAACACTATAGGATGGCCCCAAACCATGGTTCCTATTATTCCTAACCATGTACTAGTAACTAAAGATCCAATTCATGCTCATATACCTCATGTTGAAAAAATATTCCATATGTAGGGACTGTGTAGTGGTCCATGGCCCATGAGACTTAATATCCTTAGTTTGGTGTTAATTATATGTTTTTTTTTTCATTATTAAAAAATTCTTAGATCATCAATCACTTACTACCACCAACAGATAAACACACCTAACACAACCAACCCATGTAGATAACTCATGGACCTAGAAGAAAATGATTTAGATAGAGGCCCTAGATTTTATCCTAAAAACATGGCTTCGGTTCCTGGAACTATCTATAGTGTTCCAAAGATCAAAATAGGGACCATATACCACTATTATGTCTAATATTCTCTATGTATGCATTGTGTGGTTATACGAGGTCCTATGCATGGTCCATGCAATTTACAGGAAATTGTTTCCCTATCTTGAGTGCCTCAACTATAGAGATAGCTCTAATGGGATATGGTGTTGAATGATGATTCAGACTCATCACCCTTCCTAATTTCACCTTATCTTGTCCATGCTTATCTCCAATGTTTTGATGAGATGCATTGTCAAACCGATGTGACACACCTAACACACATAAATGATCCACATTAAACTAAAATGTAATTAATAGAATTTACTTGTTTACAAACTAAATATTCATGGAATTTGGTGGTAAGAATTTACTTGTTTGAATAATATAAAAATCTCCTTGAAAAATATATTCAGGAGTGTCCTTTCTATAGGCCACCTAAATGTTATGAGAATTGAAGTGTTAGGGGTATTTTTTTACAAACTGCCTTCAAAATATCAATTCTCATGAATTTTGTTTTCGGAGGGGGGGTTCAAAAAAATCCCTCCAAAATTTCAATGCTCATGAATTTTATGGGGTTTTCAAAAAATGATCTCCACAAGTTCAGTTTTCCCTTACTTTTAGGAGGGTTTAAAAAAATTGCCTTCAAAAGTTCAATTCTGATGACTTTTAAGGGGGGGTTTAAAAAAAATCCCTCCAAAAGTTCAATTCTCAGGATTTTTAGGGGTTGTTTTCAAAATTCCTCAAAACATTCAATTTTCATTGAATTTTAAGGGGGTTCAAAAAACCGCCTCCAAAAATCATTTTTCCTAACTTTTAGTGGGGCGGGGGGGTTCAAAAAACTACCTCCAAAAGTTCAAATCTCATGTCTTTTAGGGGTTTTCAAAAAAACACCTCCAAAAGTTCAATTCTCATGATTTTTAGGGGTTTTTCAAAACAGACAATGCAAAAAATAGATTTAGGGGCGGGATTTTTAAAACCACCCCAAAAGTTATGAGAATTGGACTTTTGGGGGCGGTTGTTAGAAAAATTCCCCCAAAAGTCCAATTATCATGATTTTTGGGGGTGGTTTTTAAAGACCACTGTGTAAGCCCTAAAAATATTGAGAGATGTTTTTTCTAAGACCGCCTCAAGCCTAAAATCCCTGCAAAAATCTAAATTGTTGTAGTGCCAGCTCACTCTATGCAATGACTCCACAATGCTCATGGAAACCTCAATCTTGAGGTACATCACAATTTTTTTGTCAAAAAAAATCTAATTCATATAATCAGGCATGGAATGCATTAACACCATGGATTTCTTTGTCACCTCCACTAGCTCCACAACATCCCTAGAAATGGGGTTGGTGTGGGCCTTCTTATGATCTCATGTGTAACTTCCCTCATCCTGCAGCACATCAATTTCATTTAGTGCATCCTGTAGTTCATAATTTTATTATAAGACATCCTATAGCACATTAGTTTCCTGCATTGTTTCCTATATCACACACATATCTTGTATCATCTACACTTCCTACATCGCCATCATACCCTCTACAAATTCAATAATTCCATGCAATTGTGACTACCTATCCCTCCAACCCTCCTAATACTGACATAATTCCTTACCCAATCCATCCCCGATCAAAATAATATAATAGTCCAACCTACATACAATACTAACATCCAAACTTTCCCCATGTATGCCATTATTCCTATGTCATTAAAAGAAATTCATCTTATATCTAGGAAATCTCTCAATAAAAATACTTCAATAGTCATTTAGGAGAATTAGGAGGAGGAGGATCCCATGCCTTCTCAATCAAACATCAATAAGCACTCACAACTTCAAGTCCAAAATTAGTCAGATCAAATCAGACAACCTTAGTAATAAACACTCAAGAAACACAAAAACCATAGTCTAATCAACCTCCATTTCCAAAATAGATACAGGTGAAAAACATAATCAATCCAATTGAATCTGATTTTATAGTTGATCCAAAATATATTTTTGTCAAAATCCCCTTACTAAAAGATATAAAAGATATACCCATTTACGCTAAAACGATTAGGGATCTCTGTACTAGAAAAACAAAAATACAAAAGAGGGAACAATCAACAAATAAAGTCATAGAAAACCTAGATAGTCTTATTTTTTCTCAAGTTACTTTTGAAAAATATGTAAACCCACGAAATCCCATAGTCACTATTTTATCAATAACCTCCCCATTGAAAACACCCTGGTCAATTTGGGAGCAACCATCAATGTAATGAATCTAGAGACTCTCACCTGATTAGGACACTACACTCTTTCCCCTACCCCCAGAGTTCTCGAATTAGTTGATATATCAAAAATCAAACACAAGGGAGTATTGGAAGATGTTATTGTCTCATTGGATTCATGGGTGTTTCCAGCATACTTCTATGTCTTGCAACCAAAATAAATCTTAGGAGGACATCCCGTAACCTTAGGACAATATTGGCTAGCCACAACCGATATTTTTATCAATTGTATATCAGGTAATATTAATTTCACATGGAACAAAGACTAAAAATATCACGCTTTACCCCCCTGCTAAAACTACATCTAAATTGGAATGTTCCCAACAACTTGTTAAATATGATTACGATAAGGATGTGAATGTTTGAGAAAAATCATAGATGCTTGAAATTCACAAGTTTTATCAATTAATTTCATCACATGTGAATCTCATCAATCAGCCGCATATGAATCTCATAAATATATCAACCACATAAATCATTCAACCATGAGAGACAACATATACCCTAGGAAAACCTTCCAAATACAGAGAATTAAAAACCCAACAATTCTTTGAATATGATAGATAGATTTGAAGAGAAAATTTTTGCAACACATAAACAGATTTTCTGATAAGAGATATTACCTCAATGGTAGAGAAGAGATATCCAATACAACATGATAATCAACTGTAATGAACTTTTCATATTCCTAGCATATTAATAACAAGAAAAAACATCTAGTATGCACAAGGTAGTGAATGGTAGGATCTAGAAAACTATTTGGAAGCATAACATAACACATTGATGAGGAATATATTAACTAGAAATCCCTCCATGCAAACATCATCTACCTTCGTAGTCACTGGTGCCAAGCTGCCACTTAGAACACTTCATCATGCATAGGATATGTGTCTTCCTTTCCTCAATTAGCTTTAAGTGAATGTGAACTTGCTAAGCTGAATGTGAACTAATTGGACTAATTGTGAAATGACTAAATTTAAGTCAATCTTCATTTGAGTGCATAATCATAAAGTTAGGAGGATAATTGAATGACTTTGGTGCTTCACAATTAATTTTATCCATGCATAATTTCTATTATTATCGTTTGCATGGAACTTCTTAGTTAATTGATGCATGCTTTACTACAATTGAGGATTTACTAAAGCCTTTACAATTTGAGTTCACTTGAAGGTAATTATAGGAAATTTGAATCCATTATATTTCTATATGCTTTATCTCATTATCATTAATTAATTACTTCATGGTCCATATGTGTATTAATTATTTATCCATCTTATCATATCATAATTAGAAGAATTATTCCATATGGGTGCTCATTTATATTACCCCGGCTCATATAGTCATAACTAAAGTAATTCACTCTAGGGGTAGCTAATCCCTTAAGGAGACTTATAGCACTCAATGACCATGACTAGCAATATATCACATAGAATAACCACATGACTTGATGCAACACAAGTTTCCAGTATTGATACAACACAAGAACATCTATAGTTAACGAAATCCATCTCATAGGGTACTTTTTATTATAATTATTGACTTGATACAACACAAGTCTACAATCTTGATACAACACAAGACTCCAATATTGGTACAACAGAAGATTCTAATCTTGATACAACACAATATCACAGTACATGCATCCCACCTCAATACATGAGGACACATATAGAACTTGATACAATACAATGTATTGACTTAATACCACACAATTCTCTAACTTGATACAACACAAGTACCGGAGAATGACTCCCGATACTATACATTTAACAAAGGAAAATATTTATATTTTTTTAATAGTATCCCAAGACATGGGCCTAAAAGAAAATACCAAAGAAAATATGATTAAACATTCATTTCCAATCCATATTTTCCTCAACATTTTGGGGCGCAGTCGTCCTGTCTCAAGCTTCTTTAGACCACCTCTTATATCAATATTTGTAAGAAACATGCACCATAGAACAATTGTATTATGCCTTCCTATTAGAATTCCCCACATGTTCAATATTTTAATATGGCACCAAAACTATAGAAATTCTTCTTGGTTAAACTTTGAATATCAATTATGCATTAGACAGTTCACAAGAAGAAAAGTAATTCAAGTTTTGAGAGAATATTATGATGTTTTGCATGGAAGTATACAGACATGAAAGGAGTTCATTCAAAGACATATACCCCTCACATTTACATCCAAGAAAATTCCAAGCAATCAGGAAGACACAAATAAGGATGAATCCAACATTAGGGGAAGTGGTAAAAGAAGAACTTCAAAGATTACTCAATGTAGGTTTCAAATATCCTATTTATGATAGTCAGTGGGTGTCCCCTTTCCTCATTCTCCCAAAAAGGAATGGGAAATGGAAAGTGTGTTTTGATTATAGAAAACTAAACAAAGAAACCTTGTGTTATATCCTTATTTGTCCTCCTTAGATCTTAGAGGAGATATATATTAATTTGTTGTCCTTACCTTTCTAACCCTTGAAATTGATTTCCGTAGTAAAAATGAGCCATATCATTCCTTACACCACTATAAAAAGGGATATAGTCACTTATTATTCCACTATGGGGAATGATGGCCTCCAGAAGCCTCATTTTTTCCTTATTTGTTGAGAAAATTTGGGAAATGAGTTGGATCCACATGTATTAATCTAGGAACTTTTAAACCTATATAAATGTGAGAGGACCTAGGAGTCTATATTCATTTGATTACCTTCCTTCCTTCATCTATATAATAGAGGCATTTTAAGGGAGAAGGGGAGGAAAAATTAAGGGTTCCCTTACTCCGCCAAAATTGTAGAGAGATTGTTTTCATAATATTGTCATTCTATTGGGATTCTTGTGCATCATATAGCCATTGTCAACATTTTGGTTGAGTCAAGGAAGGATTGGATCAGTGAGCTTAGAGGAGATATGCATCAACTCACTCAAGGTTTTCTATTTGATGTATTGTTCTCATTTTCATATTATAGATTGTTGGGCCCAGAAATGACCCCTTTTTTACCACACTTGATATACTCTTTTTGCCTTATCTTACCTTATTTTCATGCACCTAACAGATGTTTTTCCCTCATTGGAGCACTGATTCCTTATAGGTATTATTACTTATTGTTTTATCTTATTAATACTTATGATTGTAATAAACAGGGATTTACCTCTTGAATTATGCTAATAAGTGAGATTTTATGAAGACTATTCAAAGCATGAAGGATACAGGTGCATCAAGTCAAGTGGATTCTAGAAGAGACGAACATATATTTCCAAATGTTCCCATGGACTTTATCTTTCCAAATGAAATGCAGTCAAATATCCTCATCCTACGCAAGCTGCAACAGCCAAGGCTGCAACAGACTCAGCTCAGCAGCGCACCATTATTCAAGGGTGGTTGAAACTGATGAAGTACTTCTTGATTTGGTTATGTTATTTCATTATTGGCTCATGCAATAAACTTCCTATATTCTTTGCTTCTATTTCGCCATAGCTGTAACAACGCATTGTAATAGGGTAGCCCTAAAAATCGTAGATCTTCATGGCTTCCCTATATTAGTGGATAGAAGTTATGAAGATTAATGTATGAATATTAGGGAGTATGCAGAGCCAAGGGTTGGAAAATAATTGATCATATTGTATAAGTTGTGATAGAGACTGTACTTTCATTTCATAATCTAATACAAGGAGCATGATTCTTCTGATTTCTATGTTTTAACTTGTGGTAGTTTTTGGCGTCTTTGTTTGATGGCTGGGCCCGCCTTCCTACAGAGATCGTCGAGTTTATTAGGTATTTATCTTCTCTGTTGTGTGATTTGTATGTTATAGTAGATGTATTATTTTATAACAACTGCAATAGTAATGATTTAATGTGTGTTTCCTCAATTGATCAGTAATCGCATTTCTTGTAAGCTATGGCAGAGCGGTGTGACAGTCGACTGTGTAGAATAATTTTCCTTATGCACTTGTGTGGTAGCTGTAACAACCGAGCTCATCCCTAGTTTCTTTCAATTGTTGTATTTCTTGAGTTTTTCTAATTCAGTCCATTCACAGTTATAATTGTTGAGTTCAATTTCTACATTTCTGATTTCTAAACCAAGTTGGATTGAGATAGTTATAATGGATCTTTAGATGGACTAGTAATTTAGGATTTAATTTTCTACAAAAGTAAATCTAGATGTTTATTTTCTAAATCTTTTATTTCTAGATCAAGGTGGTAAGAAGGTATTTGTGATTCTGCATTCTTGGTAAATTAGATTAAGTTAATCATCGGAAGAGTTGGGTTGAATAGGAAGGTAGGATAGTTTATTCAACAATATCAGCTACTTAGTGTTGAAGCATAGACAATGTAAAATTATCTTTACAACAAAAATAATTTCCTGGGTTGATCATTTATATTGAACATTATGTATGTTGGATTTAATTAACTTGCATATAGAGTGCCCAAAATTTTTGGCGTCGTTGCCAGGGAAGGTAATTATTAGACACCATAGTAGTTGCATCCAACAATTTCATCCAACAGTTGCATCCATTCATTTTTATTTAGTATTTTTTTAATTTTGCATGTTTTGGGTTGCATGAATACGAGAATCGTACAGCATGACATTCCTACAACCCCCAGAACCTCACGGAATACTAACATTGCAGGTGGTTAAGGTCGTGGATGAAATCCATCCTTGGGAATAAGAACATTCATTGACAATCTGGTTTCCAGAACCAATTCCTCTACTGGAGATCACCATTAGGGGTCCTCTATCAAAAGAAGCCCAATCATTCCTAGGGTGGAAGCATCAGTTACCATAGTGGAGAACATAGGAGAAGCTACGACACCCTCAGGTGTCCATGTGGAGGAAGACAGTGTTAGTACAGCGGGATCAACTGATTGATACTTGGTATATCACATTAACAGGAAGGTGGTTACAAAAGAAGAGTGGAAATATTTCCATAAAAAATTAAACGATCCGTGGAAGCACAGAGAGGAGATACCAGAAGAAGACATGAATAACAGACATGATCCAGAAGATCACAAAGAGGTAATGGGAGAAAATCATCATCATGAGGGTGATTCCCTACCTGAGGGAATTGTTTCCACACTCCAGTTCCCCATTCAACAGCCAAAGGGAATAGCCCCCATGAAAAACATATCGCCATCATTTTTACCTCATTTTCATGGAAAAGCCGTAGAGGATCCGGATGAATTCATTTTCGAGTTTGATCTCCTCTGTTGCAGCTATGATTACAATTCCAATGAGCAGAAGTTGAAAATTTTCCCTGCTACATTGAAGGATAATGCATTACATTGGTTGATGAGCCTCGGGGTTGGAGATATCACCACCTGGGACTAAACGAAATAGGTGTTCCTAGAAAAATATCAAGAGTATTGCAACACCAAGGATAAAAGAGAAGACCAATTTAAGATGGTACAAAGGGATGATGAAATCTTGGAATATTTTGTCAAGAGGCTTTTGTACAACGTGCAGAGAGCTGGACAGACTAATATGGGGTTAGATGTGCTCAAGATAATCCTACTTCATGGGATTAGGGAAGACTGCCTAGAAATGTTGAACTTGTTAGGAAACGGGGACATCTCAAAGGAATCCTTTGAAAATATTGTTGAATTATGCAAGAGGTATTCCAGAGGATCTTCCAGGAACAACAAACAATACAAATGGGATAAAATAGAATGAGATGTCTTCAACATAACATAGAAGTCATCTAATGGAGAAGCCATCCAGGAAGAAATAGGAAACCTCCTCGATAATTTCAAGATAGAAATGATGAGCTCCATCACCTCAGAAATAGATGTCCTAAGGGCAAAGCAGAAACAAGTAGTAGAAGGTATAACACTCGATGTATTCTACCCTAAATTTAGGAAGAAACAACCCCTTAAGGACTACCCACTCGACAAAGTAGAAGTGTGTCAGCTCTGTGAGCTAAACCATGATACAAAGGAATGCCCTTCACTACCTCAAGTGAAGGCAGTTCTTCAGGCATCAACTCCGGATGTGGAACTAGCCTACACTATTGCCCAGAAAAATCCTTGGCAGCCTCGAAATCAAGGCATGACTCCAGACTTGTTTCCATTTTCAAATAACATGAATAATTTGAATAATATGCATCACATGAATATACAATTCCCTTCATCTTATTCCAACCATCAATGGTATCCTTCTCAACCTTCAATAAAAAAATTTAACTCCTGGGAATCTTGGACATAGTCACCAAACCAACATAATTCTTGGTCTCCTGGGTGGAGGAAATTCCATCCAGGAAGCCAGTTTCCCCATAACCAACCTCCTCAACAGTTTCCACATCAACAGTTTCCTCATCAACCATACCCTCCTCAACAATACCCTTAGCCTTATCAACAATATCAACAGTCATAGCTATAACTCCAGAACAATGTTGCACCCAATATGCCTATACGACCGCAGCTTCTTTCTGAACCTAACCCCAACTAAAAAAATAAAGCAGTCCATCAATTTGAGACTACCAACATGCCCGCTCACTCCATTACTCTAGTTCTCTGTAACAACATCCTCTTATGATCATGGAGGGTAGTGGAACCTTTGGTCATTGAGGATGTTCCATCCTTTGCGTCTGAAGAAATGATGAACCAATAGCACTTATCCAACACAGTGATCCCCATTATTTAGGATGTTGAAAATCCTACCGAGATACCAGCTAAAACACAAGAAGAAACATCTATTGACACATAGCCTACACAACTAATTAGGGAACCACCATATCCTAAAATACTAACACTACAAAAGGTAGTGGAACAACCTCAATTTAACCTCTTAGGAGAGTTGAAAAACCTCTATGTCAAAATTCCACTGATGCAAGCCCTTCATTATGTGCCTATCTATGCCAAAACTATTCGGGATCTATGTACAAGAAAACTGGGAAGAAAACCCAGGGATCCTCCTACTGTCCATGTTATAGGGAAATTATCTGAATTAATAACGGGAAAAACCTTCCTGGCCAAATACGACAATCCTGGGAATCCCACTTTCACTGTGCATATTAGGAGCACATAGATACCAAACGTATTGGTAGATTTAGGCGCAACTATTAACGTCATCACCATAGAAACTATAAGAAAACTTGGTCTCAATAATCTAAGGCCAACTCCTACCATTCTAGAACTTGTAGATAGGTCCACCATCAAACCTAAGGAAATATTGGATGACCTCATTGTCTCAGTTTATTTGTGGGAATATCCGGCTGACTTCTTGGTTCTACAACCCAAGTCACAGCTAGGAGGATAGCCGCTGATCCTCGTAAGGCCCTGGTTAGCTATAGCTGATGCTTGCATCAGCTGTCAATCTGGTTCTATGACCATATCATATGGGATTGACATAAAGAACCTTACCCTCTATCCTCCAGCTCGGCCAAGTTTAGAAGCTGAAACTCCATTATGGATGGAGCTAGAGGAAGAGGAGGGCGTTCAACCATTGTTAACGATAGGGAAGGACTTGACTTTCAAAGATGAAACATAGGACGATGCCATCAATAATTTCATCAGTGAACCCACTTCTATCAATAAAAAATTTGATCAGATCCTGAATAGTACTCTAGGTGAAGAAGAACAAGAAAATCTCACAGAGGAGACATTAGTGAGTGATACTCACATAGTTCCAGTGTTGAAAAGTTTGGAAAGTGTTCCAGTCGAGATAGAGCCTATAAAAACCTTAAATATCAATCCCAATATTGCTCTAAATGAACAGGATTGCCTAATTTTTAGAATAATCAACCCATAGTTACCTACCTTAGACATTAATTAAATCATTTTTGGCTTATTACCTAGTTTCCTAGATTCCACTCTATGATAGCTTCCTTCTACATGTCTTAGAAGTCAACACATGCCAAAAATGAGTCATGGAGTGCTTGGGAAACATCCTAAAAACCCATTTTATCATGTCTTCTTTATTCCAAATCCTCTGAAGCGCATATCTGCTTTTTCTAAAAAGCTGCCTGTTTTATTGAGATTTAAGGAAAAAGGAAAAGCTAGACCAGGTGTAGTTGACTTCTTTTTTGCCCACATCATCCTCCCACCTTTTCTACTAATAAAAGCATGTATGATTTGTCCTTCCATCCTTCATTATCTTTCCTACTTGACTTATCCAATTCATGAGCGTCTTGGTGGATTTGGAAACTGCTTTATGCACATATGGGGGATTTGACTAGATTTAGTAAGCCTGTCTTTTGATCTTTTCGAATGGCATCCTTATGCATTTGAATATCTCATGTAAATATATATTTTAGCAGCCTATTACTTCATAATTTTTTCTATTGTACACTTACTCAATACTGTGAGGACCCTGTAGCAAACAAGTAATCAAAATACACGATATAGCAGCAGAACTCAAAATCACTTTTATATTAATCGCAGGCCACTTCGAGGGGGAAACCTCCTTTGAGCAAGCCCAATAAAAAATAAATTCACCGTGCCTTCCTTGGCCTCAACACACACTTATATACTAAAAATAGGTGCCAATACTATGGGTCAAAACCATGGGCCAATATAAACTATGGATCAACAAATACTACAGGCGGCTAACAAGGCATATGCACCCCACAACAATAACACAAACTATGGAACAACAATTACTATGGGACGACTTACAAAGCATATGCGTCCAAAAACAATATACTAACATAGTAAAGAGAAGGATTGACATGGGTTCCTAACATCCCCTCCCCCTTAGAAAAAGCTTTGTCCTCAAAGCTTAGATGTGGAAATTGTCATTGAATCTAAAGGAGTGGTTCCCACGTAGCATCCTCGGGCTGCATTCCGTGCCATTGAATTAAGACCTTTGTTTGGGGGTGATAACCTGAACTCATCTTCAGTTTGGTGCCAGTGCGGTGAAAGAGTTCTGTCCAAAAATTACTGGTGAAAGTCGCATCACGATCCGAGACAATGGAAGAAGGCATTCCGTGAAGATGAAAGATCTAGTCCAGGAAAATTTGAGCAACGGAAGAGGTTGTATAGGGATGGCTGAGAGCACAAAAATGACTATATTTGGAGAGGCGATCAACCACAACCAAAATCACAGTCTTCCCTCCATATTTAGGGAGCCCTTCAATGAAATCCATAGAAATATCTGTCCATATCTGGGTAGGTATGGGCAAGGGCTAGAGCAATCCCGGAAGGGGTGTTGTTTCACCCTTATTGCGCTGGTAGGTATCACATTCAACCACCATCTGTTGAATTGTCCTTTTCATGCCCTGCCAAAAGAATTTGCGCCATGCCCGTTCATATGTTTTGAGAAAACTAGAGTGCCCTGCTGATGGAGAAGCATGGAGTTCATAGAAGATAGCTTGTTGAAGAGCTGTGTTCTGGGGAAGCACCAGACGACCCTTGTATCTCAGTGGAGCACCATCCCAAGAGTAATGTGGGACAGCAGAAGGGTTGTTGTCCAAACGTTGGATGATGTGAGATAATGAAGAGTCATTGACATAACCCTATTGAACCGATTGCAACCAATTTGGAAGAGGCATAGAAATAGCGGAAAGAGAACCTTGGTCATCAAATGTGCGAGAAAGGGCATCCGCCACAATATTGTCCTTACCCTTCTTATAAGTGATCTCATAGTCATAACCTAGGAGTTTTCTAACCCATTTCTATTGTGTTGGGGAGGATACATGCTGTTCTAGGAAATATTTCAGACTCTGGTGATCAGTCTTGATGCAAAAATGATTCCCTAAGAGGTAGGGTCGCCACTTTTGTACTGCATGCAAAATAGCCATCATTTCCTTCTCATATGTAGAGGCAGCTAAATTATTACCGGAAAGGGCTTTGCTGGTGAACGCAATGGGGTGTTCATCTTGAAGGAGAACAGCACCAAGTCCATTTCCGCAAGCATCACTCTCAATAGTGAAGGGCTTGGAAAAATCGGGCATAGCTAGAATAGGTGTAGTACACATAGCTTGTTTCAGCTTGTCAAATGCACACTCAGTAACATGTGTCCATGTAAAAGCATCCTTTTTCAACAGAGCAGTTAATGGGGCTGCAAGCTTCCAATAATCCTTGAAAAACTTGCAGTAGTAGCCAGTCAACCCCAAAAAACCACGAAGGCTCTTGAGTGTCTTAGGAGGCGGCCAATTGTTCATGGCAGCGATTTTGGCAGGATCCACATGAACCCCTTGTGCTGAGATAATGTGCCCGAGATACTAAACTTCCTTTTGGCCAAAAAAAACATTTAGACTTTTTGGCATGGAGATGATGATCAGAGAAAAGTTGCATTACAAGAGCCAGATGCTGGAGATGTTCAGCCCATGTTTTACTATAGATGAGGATATCACCAAAAAATACCAGAATGAATTTCCGCAAATAGGGTCGAAATATTTTATTCATCAAGGCCTGGAATGTGGAAGGAGCATTAGTGAGACCAAAGGGCATGACCAAAAACTCATAGTGGCCATCATGTGTGTAGAAAGCTATTTTAGGGATATCATCCTTATGAACCCGAATTTGATGATACCCAGAGCAAAGATCCAAATTGGAGAAAAATTGAGCTCCATGAAGCTCATCAACAACAGGAATTGGAAACTTATCCTTGATGGTGAGGTGATTAAGTGCTTGGAATTCAATGCAGAGGTGCCATGACCCATCTTTTTTGTGGACAAGAAGAACTGGTGAAGAAAAGGAACTTGTGCTTGGGCGAATAATACCTTGCTTCAGTAAGTCCCTAACGAGGAGTTCAATCTCTATTTTTTGGTGAAATGGGTAGCGATAGGGCCTGGTGTTGGGAGGAATGCTACCAAGAAGGAGCTGAATATGATGGTCCTCTGGTCGTGAAGGTGGAAGTCCCACTGGTTCAACAAAAACACCTGTATATCGATCCAGAATTTTTTGGAGATCCAAAGGAGTAGTGGGGGCCGCTGATGGTTGCATTTGAATGGAATGGAGCTGAGCGATGACACCATGGAAACTCTTCTTAAGGAGTTTTTCCATGCGATGTGAACTGATGATGCTGACAGACCCTGTTTGTAATCCTTTCAATGTGTGTTTGTGTCCATCGGGGGAGAACTGCATCCAAAGTTCAGCAAAATCCCATAATATGGGGCCAAGTGTGCACAGCCATTGAGCGCCCAAAAACACATCCCATCCGCCTAAGGTCAAGGAAAACATGTCAAAGTGGAGTTTATAATCTCCCACAGAGATACACACATTACGACACTTCCCTTTGCAAGGTAGGTGCCCCCATTGGAAACCATGACTTCAAAGTTGGAGCAAGGATGGATAAAACAATCAGCTTGTTTGGTGATCCGAGGGTCAATGAAATTATGAGTGCTGCCATAATCAATGAGTATTGTAAGAGGAAGCTTCTTGAAGTAACCGCGTACCTACATTGTTTGGGGGGAAATGACTCCATCTAAAGCATGGAGGGATATCTCGGGCTAGTTGTCCTGAGATGGAGGGTCAGTAGGCGGCTCCTGAGTGTCAACCAGAGCATCCAGTGTATCGAAAACTTCTTCACCAATTTCAGAGGTAGGTGGAGAATCCACATCCAAGAGATAGAGATTTTGGTGAACACATCGATGTCCCCGACTGAATTTCTCATCACAATTATAACAAAGCCCTTTTTCTCTGCGTGCCTGCATCTCTGTTTCAGACAAATGCTTGATTGGAGGTGAGCGAGGAGCTGGCGGAATGGGAGGTCGTTGAGAACCCATATTTCGGAAGGGAACAAAAGAGGATTTGGAGCGCTGTTGGGCTGCCATCTTGTCTTCTTCCAACTTAGCCAACCCCAGGGCTTCCACCATTGTGTTGGGATTGAACATTTTGACCTCAGAGCGAATTGCATCCTTTAGACCACTGATAAAACAACTCCTGTAGAAGTCATCAAGTAATCCTTCAGTGTGATTAGCTAGTTTCTCAAATTCAGTTTGATACTCTTTCACAGTGCCAATTTGGAGAAGTTTAGTGAGAGCTCCTGTGAAGTCATCAAAACCACTAGGAGCAAATAGGTGCAAAAGGAGCTAGCAAAAATTAGGCCATTTTGGCTCTTCATGAGCCTTGATGTACCAACGATACCATTGAAGAGCTTCCCGTTCCAAATGAAAGGAGGAAAGTGGAAGTTGGTGGACATCAAAAGTATTATGAAGGCTGAAGTACTGTTCTGCACGATAGATCCATCCAGTCGCATCAGTACCATTGAAGCAAGGAAAATCTAGCTTCAGACCACAAAAATTGTTGGAAGAAGAGAACCCATTGGTCGATGAAGACTCCGATTGTCGTCTGGTGTTCATAGCTGAATGCTCAAGATGGAGACCGAGAAATTTTTCATCCAGTTCCTGGAGTTTGGCTTGGATGGCTGCAAGTGCTTCCTCCATGGTTTTTGCTCCTGTGTAGGTGACAACCATAACCAGGAGTTTTTATTTATTTATTTATTTATTTGGGGGGAAGTGGGTAGAAAAACAAAAACCAAAACTGTTTCAGTAGAGGAAAATCTGGATTTGGGAAAAAATCGGAAGGGTAATTTGGGTTTGAGTAAGTTTTGGACACTGTCGAAAGGACAAGGAAGCAAAAAATGGGGATTTTAGGAGCGGGGTGAAAGAATGAGAAAATTTGGTAGAGAGGGACAAAGAAGCAGAATGAGGAAAGGAATACGGTGGCAAAATTTGAAGGCGTTTGGGTGAAAATCGAAGGAGTTATTGCAAACCCTAAAAATAGACAAATGTGGGATTTCAGATGTTGGGAAGTGGAATTTGGGATAGGGTCTTCAGGAATGAAATATGCAGAATGGAATTACAGAGGTGTCAGTGAAATTTCAGGGAAAACAGAGTTGAAACCAAGGAGATATGGCCGAAAAATAGATTTTTTTTTTTAGGAAGGGATCTGCAATGGCACGAAAGTGATCGAAAACAGTGGAATCTGCAACGGCGCGGAAGTGATCGGCAATAGATGGATCTGCAACGGCGTGGAACTAACTGGCAATAGTTCTAGACAGAGGAAATCTAGGATTGTGCAACTGAAAATAGATATGGACCCCAGGTATGTGCGGCTTCCTATCGGTTCAAGGGATTCACTCGGCCACCAATGTTGTCTGACGGCTTGCGTATTGGGACAGTACCCCTCACTCCATGGCTCAAGTAAAACTGATAACCGCTTGGCCACAAACGACAGCTCTTGGTTTACCTCACGGGTGGGAACTAGTCAATTAAGTAGGGGTCGTTGCCCTTTTCGCTGGCAGGTCCTCTCAATGGGCCAGCTACTTCAAGGTTCATGTGGTACTCCTCACAATGATTTTTAGGGCTTATGCCCAAGTACTTCCCACAGTTAAGCGGATAGGGATTATTCCCAGATATGAACCTGCAACAGAAGCGAAAAAAAAAATTGGGTAGAAATTTCACCCAACGAGCCCAAGAAAGCGCTCTGATACCAGATGTGAGGACCCTGCAGCAAACAAGTAATCAAAATACATGATATAGTAGCAGAACTCAAAATAAATTTTATATTAATCGCAGGCCACTTCGAGGGGGAAACCTCCTTTGAGCAAGATCAATACAAAATAACTTCACCGTGCCTTCCTTGGCCTCAACACACACTTATATACTAAAAATAGGCACCAATACTATGGGTCAAAACCATGGGCCAGTATAAACTATGGATCAACAAATACTACAGGCGGCTTACAAAGCATATGCACCCCACAACAATAACACAAACTATGGATCAACAATTACTATGGGACGACTTACAAAGCATATGCATCCAACAACAATATACTAACATAGTAAAGAGAAGGATTGACATGGGTTCCTAACAAATATAGATTATTGTTATGCTCCAATTTCAGTCTCCTTTGGTGTTAATTTTTCATGTTTGATTAGCAATTTTGTGAGTGTAATTGTTCTATCTCTTGGGTTGAATTTTCACATGGTATCAGCGCCTCTGTATATCAATTTATCTCCTTCCATATTGCTATTGTAGGTTTGACATCTTGACTGGGAGCATATTCTACTAACTAAAGGGAACAATTTCAGAGCTATGGACCAATCTCAGAAGATCATCTTGACTCCATTCAATTTCTTTGAGTGGAAAGTTGAGATGGAGATATTGTTGAGAGAGAAATGTCTCTACAGGGTGACTATGGAAACTAAGCCAGAGCCCAATGCAGTTGCAGAGAAAATCAAATGCCACAACCGGAGGGATGAGGCCTATGGTCTTTCGTGTCTGAGCATTTCAAGAGACCTCCTCTTCCATTTTGATGGATTTCCATCAACTAATGAAGTGTGGTGGAATCTTGTAGATATTTTTGGTAAGACAGATGAGATGAGAGGACATCAAAATGAGAATGAGCTGATCTCCTTGAGTCTAAGTAGCTTTGAATCCTTGCAACTCTATTTTTCTAAGTTTAAAGCCCTTGTTTTGCAGCTAAAACAATGTGGGATCGAAAAGAAGGAAGAGAAACCATTTTTGGCCATACTCTATAAGCTTGGCCCTAACTATTCAGTGTTTGTTTCGACCTTCCATGCCACCAAATTGACAGCTCGATCCTAGAAGATGCCTAAGCTTGCAGATTTCATGGAATCCCTCACACAAGAACAAGATAAGTTGGTGATGATGGGCACCATCAAACCTGCCAAAGAACAAGCTTTATCTCCTGGAGATTCAAGGGTGGATTCAAAAAGCAAGAAAAAAGAGAAAAATCCACCTGAGCAAAGGAGAGACAAGAACAAGTCTCAAGAGGAGCCACAAGGTTCCAAGAAGAACTCCTAGAAGAAGAAGAACAAAGAAGAAATGAGCAAGTGTGCATACTGCAGTAAGGTATATCATCCTGAGAGCTCTTGTATGAAGAAGCAAATTGACATGTTGACCCAACTCCCAGAGAAGAATAACATCTCCCTTCCTAATTGCTCAAAGAAGAGGGAAGGAGGATCAAATTCAGAGGACAGAGAGAGAGTACACGCCTTGTTTGCTGGCACATCAACCTCGCCTAGCTTCATCATAGACACTAGAGCTTCTAGACATATGGTTTTGAAAAAAGAGGCATTCTCCTCTCTTGACATGTCAAAAGGTCCACCAATAGTTTTGGGAGATGACTCTCTCACTGAAAGTTAGGGGAATGGAAGGATTGATCTTGACCATGATAAGTTCAATAATGTGTTGTATGTTCTAGGTCTTGCCTCTAATCTCTTGTTAGCGTATCAGATGACTCACACTGGGTCTCCAAAGAAGGTCATCTTCTCCCCTGATGATGTTGAAATCATTGAGATTTCGAATGGTAAAGTCATAGAAAAAGGTGTTGTTGATCACACTTCGAAGGTATACATGTTTTCCCATTTTCTACCCTACTCAAACCCCTCTGCTCTTTTGATTCATGCTAATGAGGCAAGCAAGCTTTGGAATGAAATATTTGGTCATCTTAACTGCAAGTATCTTTCTGATTTCAGTGAAAAATATATGGTCATAGGGTTACCAAAGATCAAGTTTTCTAAGGGAGTCTGTTAAGGTTGTATCCTAGGAAAACACCCAGAGCACAAATATGAGAGAGATAGTAATGAGAGAACCTCTGCACCTCTTGAGTTGATCCACAGTAACATTGCTGGTCCATTTCCTCATATGTCCATGAGTCAATCCAAATATGCACTAACCTTCATAGATGACTTTTCCAGGTATTGTTGGGTTCACTTCCTAAAGCATAAGACTGAAGTTTTTGACCTCTTCAAAGTCTTTAAAGCCTTGGTTGAAAACTAGTCTGGGAGGAAACTCAATACCCTCAGATCTGACAATGGTGGTGAGTATGTCAAGTCTGAGTTCATTTAGTATTGTAAAGATGTAGGTATTCAAATGCATCATTCAATACCTTACACACTGCAACAAAATGGTGTTGCTGAGAGATAGAACAAGTCACTGAAGGAGATGGCAACCTACATGATGGAGGCTAAGAATTTGCCACCAAATTTTTGGGTCGAGGCTATAAAATGTGCATCCTACATCCAGAATAGGGTGCCTCATAAGCATCTTGATGGTATGACTCCTTTTGAAGCTTGGAGTGGGCACAAGCCAGATGTGACCCATTTCAGGATTTTTGGCTCAAAGGCTTGGGCTAGAATTCCAATTGAAAAGAGAAAGGGTTTGCAGCTCCAAAGCCAAGAGTGCCTATTTGTTGGGTATTTTGAATATTCAAAAGGGTACAAGATGATCAACTTGAGCACTAACAAATATTTCATTGAAATAAGTGTTTAGTTCCAAGAAGATCCTTTAGTAGCAGTTGAAGTTGGAGAGTCTTCTTCACCACCAGATCCATTGGTTGTAAGTGGAGAGACTAATGAGTTTGCTGATTCTAATATGTCTGATAATGATGATTTGATTGTAGATATTGACAATCCTACAAGACCAAAATGGGCAGCAAATACAATTCATGC
The DNA here is from genome assembly GCA_001517045.1 of Pseudotsuga menziesii. Taxonomy (NCBI): domain Eukaryota; kingdom Viridiplantae; phylum Streptophyta; class Pinopsida; order Pinales; family Pinaceae; genus Pseudotsuga; species Pseudotsuga menziesii. Next base: position 552,612 of record LPNX010028736.1, on the reverse strand, counting down.
AGCAGGGGAACTAGTTGGAAATCCTATTGAGGACTAGATCTCAGTTTGAGAGTGCCCTTTGTGTGAAAGCTCCTCTTTTTGTTGACAAGTTCTATATGATGGTTAAATCAGATCCATAGACATATGAAGATGTAGTACATGATCCAAGATGGAAACAAACCATGAAAGAAGAATTCAGCTCGCTCTAGAAGAAAAACACTTGGGAACCGGTTGATCATCCCCCACAGAGGAAGCTAGTTCAATGTAAGTGGGTTTTCAAGACTAAGTTTGCTTTTGATGGTTCACCTAGAAATATTGGTAGCCAAGGGCTACTCGCAAGTACATGGTATTGAATACAATGAAACCTTTGCACCAGTGGCAAAGATGGACTCCATAAGGCTAGCTTTAGCCATTACAACTTCGAAGCAGTGGGAGGTACATCACATGGATGTGAAGTGTGATTTCCTAAATGGAGATCTCACTAAAGAGATTTACATGCAGCAACCTAAAGGGTTTTTTTCTAATCCATATTTAGTGTGTAGGTTAAAGAAATCATTATATGGGTTCAAGCAAGCCCCCGGGGCTTGGTATGCCAAGATTGATGGCTTTCTGTAGTCATTGAGTTTTGTTCGATGCAAGTATGATCCTAATGTCTATTTGAAGCTGATTCATGGTTATTTGATGATTATTGTCTTGTATGTGGATGACCTTCTGATTACAGGAAGTTCAAATAAAGAGACTGCATCCTTGAAGGATGCAACGAACCATGCATTTTCTATGACATATTTGGGATTGTTGAGCCAATTATTGGGTCTCGAAATTGCTCAATCCCAACATGGAATAAAAGTACATCAGTCCAAGTATTCCTTAGATTTGTTGAACAAGTTCAACATGAAATATTGCAAGCCAAGCAAGACAACCTTCCTTTCAAGAGTTAAGCTTGAAGAAGCAGGTTCTTCTCCTATGGTAGATAATACACTGTATAGGTAGTTGATTGGGTGTTTGCTTTATCTTACACACGTTTAACCTGATCTATCTTATGCAGTTAGTGTGGATTCAAGATACATGGATCAGCCTCATGAGATCCAATAGAGAGCATCCAAAAGGATCCTAAACTTTGTTCAAGGAACAAGAACTCATGGGATCTTCTACAAAGAAAAACCTGATTTTGATTTGATTGGGTTTATTGACAATGATTGGGCAGGTGACAACACAGATCAAAATTCAACATCATGATATGTGTTCATTCTTGCATAATGACCAATCCGCTGGTTAAGCAAGAAGCAGAGTGCCATAGCACTCTCATCTACAGAAGTCGAGTATAGAGGAGTTGTAAATGCAACAACTCAATGTTTGTGGTTGCAGGGAATACATGGAGAATGTGGCTTCGAATCAGAGTTTTCAACGATTATCTACTATGATAATCAGAGCACCATTTGAATGTGTAATGATCCAGTTCAGAGATGGTGAACCAATCACATTGAGATCCATATGCACTACATTAGATAGCTTGTGCATGATGATACCACTCATCTACTCTTCTGTGCATCTTCAGAACAAGTAGTTGACATCTTCAGCAAATTTTTTTGTGAGAATACATTCAGCAATCTCAAATCACTACTGGGGATTTCTTATCATATCATGAAGCATGATTGATGACAAGATTCCCAATTTTTTTTTCCTGTCCATGTTAAAGGGAGGATTTTCTCGCTGGGTTTTTGCCTCTTTCCTTGGTTGTATGGAAAAGCAGTATGCAAAGGATGACTAAGCCTTGTTGCTAGGCCCTATATTTTTCTGATATTTACTCATCAAGTTAGGCTTAATGGGGGGTGTTAGAATAATCAACCCATAGTTACCTACCTTAGACATTAATTAAATCATTTTTGTCTTATTACCTAGTTTCCTAGATTCCACTCTATGCTAGTTTCCTTCTACATGTCCCAGAAGTGAAGTCATGCCAAAAATAAGTCATGGAGTGCTTGGGAAACATCCTGGAAACCCATTTTAGCATTTATTCTTTATTCCAGATCCTCCAAAGAGCATATCTACTTTTTCTGAAAAGCTGCCTGTTTTATTGAGATTTAAGGCAAAAGGAAAATCTAGACTAGGTGTAGTTGAGTTGTTTTTTTCCCACATCATCCTCCCTCCTTTTCTCCTAATGAAAGCATGTATGAGTTTTATTTCCATCCCTCAGTATATTTCCTACTTGAATTTTCCAATTCGTGAGCATCTTGGTGGATTTGGAAACTGCTTTATGCACCTATGGGGGATTTGACTAGATTTAGTAAGACTGCTTTTTGACCTTTTGGAATGGCATCCTTATGCATTAAAATATCTCATGTAATTATATATTGCAGAAGCCTATTACTTCATAAGGTTGGATATTGTACACTTACTCAATACAGATTAGTGTTATGCTCCAATTTTAGTCTCCTTTGGTGTTAATTTTGCATGTTTAATTAGCAATTTTGTGAGTGTAGTCGTTTTATCTCTTGGGTTCAATTTCCACACTAATCAATATATTAAAAAAATATAAGGGGGAATTTTCCTATGAGTACACATACATGAAGTTTATCCCTTCTAATCTATGCACCNCTTGGGTTCAATTTCCACACTAATCAATATATTAAAAAAATATAAGGGGGAATTTTCCTATGAGTACACATACATGAAGTTTATCCCTTCTAATCTATGCCCCTGCCACATTTATATCAAAAGTGACTCTCGGTCTGTCTGCCAGCCTCAACAAAGGATGAACCCCAATCTTAGGGACATAGTGAAGGAAGAAATTAAAAAAATCTTGGGAGAATGGTTTATATACCCCATCTCAGATAGTGAGTGGGTGTCTCCACTCATGATAGTACCCAAGAATAATGGTAAATGGAGAGTCTGTGTGGACTATAGAGAGTTGAACAAGGAAACAAAAAAAGATCACTTTCCCTTGCCTTTCATCAACCAGGTACTTGAAACCTTATCTTGGAAGAATTTCTTCTCCTTTTTGGATGGGTTTAGAAGGTACAATCAAATCCAAATTACTCTTGAATACCAAGATAAAACCACCTTCACCTATCCCTAGGGTACCTTTGCATACAGGGTGCTCCCCTTCAGCTTATGCAATGCACCAGCCACATTTCAAAGAGCTATGATTGGAATATTTTTGGAAATGTTTAATGATAGTATGGATATTTTCATGAATGATTTTACCCCTTATGGAAGGGACTTTGAAGAGGCATTGAAAAACTTGGAAACGGTTTTAACACGCTGTGAGCAGACCCAACTATCTTTGAGCACTGAAAAGTTCCATATGATGATGAGTGAAGGAGTAGTGTTGGGACACTTTATCTCTGCTGATGGTATCCAGGCAGATCCATCCAAAATTAGGGTGATTGAAAACATACCCACTCCTGGAAATCAGAAAGAGGTACGTAGCTTTTTAGGGCATGCTGGGTATTATAGGAGATTTATAGAAAAAAATTCCAATCTAGCTTCTCCTTTATTTACCTTATTGATGAAGGATGTACAGTTTTCTTGAAATGATGCATGCCAGACAACATTCATTGAGCTCAAGAATAGGTTGTCTACAACTCCTATATTAAGGGGGCCAATTGGGCTTTGCCTTTCCACATTTCTTCAGATGCCTCTGACACTGCCATGGGAGCAGTATTAGGTCAATAGGATGGTCAAGCACCATATGCAATTTATTACATCAGTAAGAACTTGGCCCCTGGTGAACTCAATTATATCGTTACAGAGAAGGAATTTTTAGCCATTTTTTACTCCCTTAAAAAATTTAGACACTACATCACTGCGTATTCCACATTTCTAAACACTGACCACTCAGCCATCAAGTACCTAATGAACAAACCAGTTACTAATTCTAGGATAACTAGATGGTTTTTACTGCTATAGGAGTTTGATATTACTATTATTGACAAGCCTAGGAAATCAAATGTTGTTGCTGATTATTTATCTCGTTTTACTAACAGTGATAACAACCTACCAGTTGAGGATTATTTCCTAGATGAACACTTGTTTGCAGTTTCAAATCATTCCCCTTGGTATGAAGATGTTGCTAATTACTTGGCTGCAGGTAAGCTTCCAGCACACTTGTCAAAAAGAGAGAAAATGAAGATTATTCAACAAAGTGCCTGTATTGCTGGATAGATGGACAAATTTTCTACATAGGTCCTGATCTTGAGATCTGGAGATGTGTAAGGGAGGATGAAGTATTCCATATATTGAAGGCCTGTCATGATGATCCATGTGGGGGACATTTTGCAAACAGGAGAACAAGTCAGAAGGTGCCAAGAATGGGTTATTATTGGCCAATAGTTTTCAGGGATGCCAAGAAATATGTCCATTCTTATGATAGTTGTCAAAGAATGGGCCAACCTAATAGATTGGATGAAATGACTCTTCTACAAAAGTTGGTGGTGGAACCTTTTGACAGATGGACCTTATATTTCATTGGGCCTATCAATCCTCATTCAAAACAGAAAGCTTACATTCTAGTTTGCACCGACTACATGACAAAATGGGTAGAAGCTGTGGATTTGGCGAAGGCCAATGACCAGGATGTAATAGATTTCCTGTATGGAGAAATCTTTACTCATTTTGGAATACCCAAGGAAGTAATCACAGATGGAGGACCACAATTTGTGTCACACAAATTCAAAACTTTGCTACAGAAGTACCATATTCAGCATAGGATAACTTCACCTTACCACCCCCAAGCCAATGGCCAAGTGGAAAGTACCAATAAAGTTATTGAATCTCTCCTCACCAAAACAGTCAGGAGCCATCGCAGAGACTGGGATGAAAAAATTCCTGAAGCATTGTGGGAATATCATGCTACGTGGTAGAATACTACAAGTTTCTCCCCTTATGACTTGGTGTATGGAAAAAGTGTTATCTTTCCCATTGAATTCAAAATCAAAACCTTGAAGAAAGCCATGGAGGTGAACCTAGATGTAACTAAAGCCCAGAGGAATAGATTTAATCAATTGAATGAAATTGAGGAAAAACACATAGCTGATGTGGATCAGACAACATTAATTCACCAATAGAGATCCAATTGGCATGACAAGTTCATCAAGAAGCGAGTCTTTTTTGAGGGAGAATGGGTGTTGTTATATGATTCAAGATTCAAAAGGGACTTTGAAGGTAAGCTACACACAAGATGGTTAGGTCCATATTTGATAGATAGAGTATTCAACGATGGAACAGTCTGCCTGGTCACCATTGATGAGAATCGTGCACCATTATTCGCTAACGGTCACAGGCTGTGACTGTATCATAAACCAATTTTGAGGGACGTGTTTGTTTCATAGATTGCAACTGATCTAGGATACCAGTTGGAGCAAGGGCAGGAATATTTCTCTTCCCTTATCAATCTTTAGAAAGTCGCTGCAATTTCTACACAAAATTTTTGTACATAAACAAACTAATGCTTAGTTCCTTTTTCTTTTTTTTCTTCCTTTACACTTGATTGTTTTTTTTTAGAATTTGTGTAGGGATTTATTCAAGGAGCAATGGTTATGATTGGGCCTGACAACCATGAGCCCCTACATAATTTTCTATTTTCTGGAAGAGATCCTTACAAAAGAAAATTTAAATGATGAACAACTTGGTGCAACTGCAACACTGCAAAAATTTCCTACTTTTTTGTCCTGTTGCAGCTGCAACACCGTAAAAACCCTGCCTATTTTTCCCATTTCATAGCTGCAACACCGTAAAATTGTGCCTATTTTTTCGTCCCGTCACAGCTGCAATATAATAAAAACCTCTCCTATTTTCCCATTCCACAGCTGCAACACCATAAAAACCTTTCCTATTTTCCTATTCCGCAGCTGCAACACTGTAAAAACCTCACCTATTTTCTCATTTAGCAGCTGCAACACTGTAAAATATCGACGATTTCTCCATTACAGTAGCTGTGACTCCGTTGAAATTTTGCCTACTTTTACTCTTTTTAGTGGCTACAACTCCGCTATTTTGGCTGAATTTAACTATGGATTTTGGTTGGAACTCCTCCAGATTTGTCCACAATCAGGCTGCAACTCCTTCAAATTTGTTCAGAATTTCTGCCGCCCGTGGTTTTTTCGATTCATACTGACTTCATAGCTTTAATTATTATTCCATCAGGATCGACAAGAAAATTTTTGTTTCGATGGGAGAAATATCATGGTAGCATGCACGCAATAAAATTTAACTTTGAAGGTCACATTGATACGCTGTATTATTCCAAGAAGTTACGGTTCATCCCATAATTACTAAGGTGTGGTTCTAGTTATTTACATGATTAAAAATTAAGTATATTTGATAGAGTTAATCATACCTACCTTTTTATATATATTGTTACACCCATACTTCGTGAACTGTCCATTCCCACGATCTAATGGTTACTCAAATTTATTTCACAACCGCCACCCTTTCCTAATTTGGGGCAAAATCTTACCAATGACTCTATGCTGAACTTTCCAAATTTTCCAACTTCAACCTCTATTGTTTGTGCATGTCCTATGCTGAAATATCCATTGTTGGATCCTACAATTTGCTAAGTTGGTACTAGAAGTTAGAAATAAAGATAACATGGGTATCCCGGCCTGGCATGAACCTCCAAACACATAGGAACTGGGAAAGAATGCTGAAGTTTTCGCTATCTTTGAAGCTGTGGGTTGGAATGAGTTTTTCCAACGTCTCAAAGGTTTTCATCATGAGACTACTCTACAGTTTTCCTTAAACCTTACAGAAACCTACTCATAGGTTATAGGTTTGTGGATAGAAGTTTCTAAGGCAATTGTAGCTAAGGTTACCGAGCTCCTGTAGGTAGGAAGAGCTTGGTTTGGAAGAAGAACTCCCAATGGCGCCACAGTACAAGACTTTTTGGTGGCAGGTGAACAATTGCATCCATCAGGATGGGGGATAGAATTACAGTCATTGCCTCACCCATGGGACTAAGTGGTCATCTTCCTCAAGAAGTATATCACCTACGAAGGCAGGTGCAAGAGTGTCTATTATTCTAAGTTCCCATTGCTATCTCATTTACACCACATAAATCTACTTAATGTTCCAGTTTTTCTATTTAAAGACCTGCATCACCTGGTAGGCTTTGTCAGAGCATCTAAGCATCCATATTCTTCCCTTACCCATCATGGACTTATTAAACTTTTAATATTAATGGCCCTTGCTCAAAGAAATCAAACATGGGAGCAATTTACCAGCCAACCTCAAATAGCCCAAGGACCTATACCTTTCCTCAGATTCCCATCAGAGAAGTAAGGGAACCCATACCTTTGCCTGAGATTCCCATCATAGAAGTAAGGGCACCTATACCTTTTCCTGATATTCCCATCAGAGAATTGAGGGCACCTACACATCTGTTGAGCGTCCAATTGGAGGAAGAGTAGGAGGAACAGATTCCATCCAATTTAGTTGGGGGGGGGGGGAAGATGATACATAATCAGCAGAAGAGGAAGAATTGATGAAAGATGTAGTAGTAGAAAACCTTATAGAGGAGATAGACAATTTGGGAACTACAATAGCTGGAGAAGCATTGGATGGTGCGACAGCTAAAGCTGAAGCTATGGGAGCTGTGGTTACAAAAGAGAATACAGAAGTCCTCACCATCGAATCCTCTCCTGAATGGAGGGGAACTTTAATAGAAGAAGAAATAGAGATGGTAGAGGAAAGAGAGGATGCTGAAACAGGTAATATTCCCTCTACGTCTACTGCAAGGTTGGAAACCCTTGTACCTCGAAGGAAGAGAAGAAGGTCAAGAGAAGAAATACAAGCATCTCGACTAGTGAGGAGAAGGAGAACAAGGTTAGTCACAATAGCTGAAGCAGCATGAGAAAAATGGGAATATATTGAAGTAAACATTGAATTTCCGATTTTGAGACCAAGGACAAACAATGCTCCATAGGAGCCTATTGAAGAAGAACCTCAACTTGAGGGGATTTTGTATGAAAATGGGTTACTAAAGGAAGAAGTGCAATTTCTTCTGAAGGAACTGGAAAATTAGAAGGAGGTATGTAAGAAATATATAGAGAAAATATTACACACACTGGTAGAAGTTGCAGACCAGTTAGAAGGATCATCTCCTGCTAAGGAGGATGAAAAAGTGGAGAAAGTAGTCTTCCCTGCATGTGGAGAAATTTTTAGTCAATCAGGTTATGTAGTCATAGTGCGTGCATTTGAGACTCATAAACCTACACTAGCAGTTGAAGAAGGACAAGAAGCACCTGATACAGAATTAAGGAAAGAAGATGAACCAAAAGTAAGGTCGATCCTTGATATAGAATTGGAAGAAGCTGATCAGTTACAGCCTCATTCATCAGAATTGATGGATCATTCTAATAAGGGGAATATTGAAGCCAATAAGAGTGTTGTCACACAAGAACCAACACATTCAGAAATTCTTGTTGAATTTGTCATTCAAAAAGAAGGAGTTGAACCAGAGATTGAGGTAATTCCTCATCCAAACATAGAATTTTTTACTATAACACTAGAACCATCTCAGGATATAGAGTTAGTGGAGGATCCCCAACAACGGGAAGATGAAGTCAATCAAGATGTTTCTACACAAGAACTAACATCCTCAGAAATCCTTGTTGAAGCTCCATCTCAGCCAAGGACAACTAATCTTGAGGTGGAGTTAATCCCTGATATGGAGCTGGGAGAAGATGAATAGATGCAGTCACAGTCATCAAGGGTTATCGAGGTATTTGGGGAACATTCTTATCTTTCGGGAGATATGGAACTAACTCAAGAGAAATTCCAACAACATGAATAAATGGGGGGACAGGATGCTAATACACAAGAACCAATAGTCTTGCATCCCCCTCTCAGATCCATGGCTGAAATCTAAGTAGCTGTAGCTGAGACTCAGGGAGATGTGGAAATTGAAGTTTAGGAAGAAGTTGTCACACAAGAACCAACCTCTTCACAATTGAATGCTGAAGCTGCTAAAGGAGAATTTCAAGAAAATGATGTTGTCACACAAGAACCAGCATCCTTAGAATTAATGGCAAGAGTACCCATACAAGAAAAAGCTGAAGGAGGGGAGCTTCAAAAAGAAGATGTTGTTACACAAGAACCAGAATCCCCAAGAGTGGATGCAGAAGTGCTTATGAAGGAAGAGATTGTTGAAACCTTAATAGAATAATATGTTGTTACATAAGAACTAGCATCTCCAAGAGTGGTTGCAGAAGTGCCTATGCAGGAAGAGACTATTGAAACCTTGATAGAAGAAGTTGTTACACTTCCAGTGTAGAATGTTCAAGCTGAAACATCAGATGGCAAGGTATGCACTCAATTTTCCCAGAACTTTGTCAATTTGGACTCTGATGATGAGGAAAATGTAGGATATGAAAGAATCTAGGGGCTGATCAAACAAATCTCACTGTTAAAAATGGAAGTGAAGAAATGGAAGAGGCAGGTGGATAAGTATCAAGAAGCAATTATCCCCCTCATTGATCATGAAAATACTATCAGAGAACTGAGGGAGAAATGGGTAGAAGAGTTAATGTTCCATAAATTATGATGGGAAGAGATATAGAAAGAGTTGAAGGAGCTGAAAAAGTTCAAATCTATGTAGGAGGAGAAGGACCAGCTGTATACTCTTTCCCAAGAATTGTTAAGCACTAGAGCACCATCTCCTTCTTACCCTGTATTTTTGTTTGAAAAAATTATTTGGTTTAAATTGAAAGCAGTAAAGGAGGGGAGACTTTATGAAATGGCACCTTCAGCCCATTTTCTAGAAAATTTTATGGAAAGTAATTTCGTTGAGCAGAACCTGCTCTATGAACTTCACCTACATGAAATGGCTTGTCCCTTGGACCCCCATTCGAACCTTGCCCCTTACCTTGGAAATGTATAGCTGAGAGCTTTTGCCTCCTTTGTCAGCAATCATGTGCAATGGAAAATATCTTTCCAAACCTACTCTCACAATGAGGCCAGTACTAATATTTGGGTTCAAAGTGAGCCTCAATCCCCTCGCCTTCTCCTTGCTATGCAGCAACAAAGGCTTACATCTTCTATCAAGACCCAAAAGATAGTTGAACTTCAAGAAAGCATCATCTCCAAGTGTGTTGGCCAAATTACCATGCAGCAACAATCAACTTTGGAAGGCAGTAAGCATAGATGGTAGGCTGACCCTTTATTACTACAGAATAGGGACCCTTACTGTTTCAGGAACTTTAAACATGCCCTTTCAAGGGTAGAAGGATATGTGGGCTGTATAAGGAAGTGTGGAGCTAATTTTCTGGGACTCAAGTTCAAATTTCCTCTTATTTGGTGGCCAGCAAATCCATACAGGGAAGATTTATTTTTGACAAAGGTAGAAGAAGAGCAGTGTTGGAGATATTGGGTTTCCTACAATGGATTTCTAGAAACACATGGATCACCTGAGCTCCCTTATAACTTTTCCTCTCTCCATGAACAGAGTAGAAGGATAGATTCATATTCTGAATAATGGAGATTGTTGCATAAGGACATGCAACAGGACAGTTGGGGGGAGATGTTGGGCCCAGAAATGACCCCTTTTTTACCACACTTGATATACTCTTTTTGCCTTATCTAACCCTATTTTCATGCACCTAATAGATTTTTTACCTTCATTGGAGCCCCGATTCCTTATAGGTATGATTACTTATTGTTTTATCTTATTAATACTTATGATTGTAATAAACAGGGCTTTACCTCTTGAATTATGCTAATAAGTGGGATTTTATGAAGACTGTTCAAAGTGTGAAGGATACAAGTACATCAGGTCAAGCGGATTATAGAAAAAATGAACATCTATTTCCAGTTGTGCCCACGGACTCTATATTTGCAGATGAAATGTAGTCAAATATCCTCATCCTATGCAAGCTACAACAGCCAAGGATGTAACAGACTCGGGTCAGCAGCGTGCCATTATTCAAGGGTAGCTGCAATTGACGGAGTACTTCTTGATTTGGTTCTGTTATTTCATTATCGGATCATGCAACAAACTTCCTATATTCTTTTCTTTTGTTTCACCACAACTGTAACAATGCATTGTAATAGGGCAGCCTGAAGATCGTAGATCTTCATGGCTACCCAATATTAGTGGATAGAAGTTATGAAAGTTAATGTATAAATATTAGGGAGTATGCAGAGCCAAGGGTTGGAAAATAATTGATCAAATTGTATAAGTTGTGACAGATACTGTACTTTTATTCCATCATCTAATACAAGGAGCAGGATTCTTCTGATTTCTTTGTTTTAACTTGTGGTAGTTTTTGGCGTCTCTATTTGAAGGCTGGGACCTCCTTCCTACAAATATCGTCGAGTTAATTAGGTATTTATCTTCTCTGTCATGTGGTGTGGATGATACAGTAGATGTATTCTTTTATAATAGCTACAACAATAATGATTTATTGTGTGTTTCCTCAATTGATCAGTAGGCATTTCTTGTAAGCTATAGCAGAGTGGTGTGACAGTCGACTGTGTAGACTAATTTTCCTTTTGCACTTGTGCGGTAGCTATAACAGCCAAGCTCATCCCTAGTTTCTTTCAATTGATGTCTTTCTTGAGCTTCGCTAATTTAGTCCATTCACAGTTATAATTGTTGAGTTCAATTTTTGCATTTCTGATTTCTAAATCAAGTTAGATTGAGATATTTATAATGGATCTTCAGATGGCCTGGTAATTTAGGATTTAAGTTTCTGCAAAAGTAAATCTAGATGTTTATTTTTTGAATCTTTTATTTCTAGATCAAGGTTGTAAGAAGGTATTTGTGATTCTGCATTCTTAAGAAGGTAAATTAGATTAAGTTAATCATGGGAATAGTTGGGATGAACAGGAAGGTAGGATAGTTTATTCAATAGTATCAACTACTTAGTTTTTAAGCATAGACAGTGTAAAACTATCTTTGCAACAAAAATACTTTCCTGGATTGATAATTTATATTGAACATTCTGTATGTTGGATTTAATTAACTTGCATATAGAGTGCCCAAAATAGACATGTATCTTTCTTCCCCTCTCTACATCATGTTATGATAAACAACATCTTGCTTAAATATATGCACTTAATTTATGTTCTGTAGTATATCTAAGCTTGCTTGAGTAGATGGAAGTATATATTTCTTATATCTAGGATTTTATGTTCATTTATATGTCATAGTCCATATATTATAAAGTTTTGAGGAATGTGTTGAGGCCTAGAAATTCACAGGCAACAACAACAAGGGATTCTCCCCAGTCAACGTTCCCAACTGGCCAGTGACTTTTTGGTGTAGGGAATCCATCCGGTTTGCGGTCTGGTTACCATAGGTCAAGTAACAAAACAAAGGGTTTTACCGGTTGTGGCCCGGTCCACTGTATATATTTTTTTATTTTTGACTTTAAGTATGATATTCAAGTGCCTATCTAAGATGCATATTCATAAAGAATGCAAGGAGTGGTCACATTGTGATGCGCAGGTTCTTACCTCTTGTCTTAGACTCTCTCGCATCTAAATCACACACAACTAGAAAAACAACACTAACTAAGCTATCCCTAGGGAGCAAGATAATCAATTCATGAGTAATGTAATATTGTTCATATGTTAAGATAAATCACAGATAGTTGTTCTTAGAATCAAAACACATAAACATGAATAAAGATATATATGACAAGATAGCTCGTCAACTGTTAAAACATTCATTACTCATAGTGGAAATTATCACAGAATAAACCAGAGAACATTCATGTAAGAAACTAGGTTCAGAAAGTTACAACAATCTCATGGTTAATGAAACACAGCTGAAAACAAAATAGTTCCCCTTCAAAGTGTTTCGATTCACCGATGGAGGTTTTTATATGCCCTTTTCTTAATCGTTCTCGTCGTTCCCGCCTTTTTTAGTCTGTGTGCTGGGGGTCCTAGAGTATAGGTTACCTACAGTTAAAGGCGCGATAAAACATCGGGGGTCGGATCCTCTGCAAGCATCGGATAGCTAGTGAGCTACACAGCTGCAACGGTGGAAGTTCAAAGGTCAAGAGAAAACCATGGACCAGTCAACATCAGAAAAACAAAGAACAAAGAATCAATGAAAAGAAAAATAGTGCGATAGGTAGTTAGCTTATTCCAGAGCCGCAACAGTGGAACTCAATCAGCTTATGGCCTCCGATCAAAGTCAAAGCTCTTTCTGAAAAACGCAAAGCAAGGTCTTTTTCAAAACAGAACTCAAGTTTAGCGAAAGACTTTAATTATCGGCATCACATGTAACTATCCTTCGACAGAAGGGGAACCGAACAACCATTTTAACTTAAAAGATAAAACATCGTAAAAAACCGGCTGAGCCTTGTAGCCCAAAATATGCACAGACCCGAACGAAATCTTGAAAGGCAAGAAAACTGGCCTCAAACAATCCACACGTAGCAGAGTAGGAACAAACGGCCTTCAACAAAATCAACAAAGAGGGGGCCAAAATTTTAGAAATTTGGGAAATTGTTGTAGCTGCAACAGAATGGTATTTACTTTCTTCTTTGTCTGTAGGAGCTAATAGGTGGAGATAGAGAAAATTATATCAAATCTGCAATAGCTGAACTAGACTTGCACTAAAAGACTCTTCATAAGCCAAGGTATGTCCCCTTTCTTCCTCTTCTTCTCATAGTGTGCATGTGAATGAATGATTAGATCTAGGAGATAGAATATTGGATCCAGGGATTGAAAGTACATTAGTATACCCTCATGTCTATCTTGGATCAAGGGAAAGGATCCAAGGGAGGTCTCATATATCAACAATAAATATTTCTCCACAACATAAATGGAAACCATATTGGGGAAGAGTTTGTATTCTTTTCTAGTTTTGTTTCCATAAACCCTTTCTTATTTGTCCTTGATTGAGCACTAAAATTTTAGTTGAAGTGTATCATATAATATACCATTGGAAATCTTGGAAAACTTTATTTCCAGCAATGCTAACCTTGCCTCAATCATATCTCTAAGTCAAAATATATGGCCTTTTGAAAATTTTCATAATCGTGACCCAAAATTTTGAAAAATACTATATCTTAAATGCCCATATCTCTCTCTCAGACTCCGTTTGGGGCGATTTTTTTATAAATTGGTGTTTTTTGAAAGGTGAATCCAAATATGCAATTAGATTTAATAAATTCTTCATGGAATTATACCAAATTTGATTTGAGTATCACATACTTGTTTTTCCTCCAAGATTTGTAAAAAGAAAAAAAATAATCTTTGAACAATGATATGATTTGAATTTTTTCTCCTTCTAGTGACTTTTTGGATGATATTGGGACCTTTCATACTACTTGTTTTGAAGTGGTATCTTCGGTTTTGGTATGCTTGTTTTCAGTTTGATTGCATATAGAGATTGTTTATATTTAGATCTTCATTTGGAGCGTCTTCATGTTTTATTGGGATATTTAAAGCATGAATCTACCATTATTTGAAAAGGAAAAAGAAAACCCTTCCCTCCCATTAATAGAATCTCATCATATTAAATAAATGTAAATGCGGAAGATATTCTATTTTGTATTATTATTTTTATTACCCCTTCTAGAGATGTTGTTCTCTGATTAGGGATTACATTGATGTAATTGGTCATGTAAAGTCTTGATGTAATACCTCTGTTGTAAGTCAGGTCAGTAGTACCAACCAAAGTATTATTACAATGTATTTTTGAGTCTTCCAAGGCAAGTCGGACCTGATTGGGAGGGTAGGTCGGCTCAGTTGGGTTATTATACTTCTCCACTTATCAATATAAATAGGAGAGGCACTCCCTCATTTGGACATGCAGTATAACTCAGCAGTTACACTAGAGAAGGAAAGAGCAGTCCATCTTGGAGAGAGGAAGCAGTCTAGGATTATTCTTGGGGTATTATAAGCCTTATTCTTTGGGTCTTACATTGTACTTGGTTGAAGTCTATATCGAGGAATTTTTTTTGGGTTTTCTCCCCCACGAAGGTTTCCCAAGATAAATCTCTGTGTTCTTTTGTTTGGATGTGCTTATCTTCCTTTTAGGAATTATTTTGTATATGGTTATGATGTTATGATGCAATTTTTTTTATTATATATTGTATAACCAATAAAATATAACATGGTATCATATCCACCCTAAAATAAGTATTTGTGCAGCTGAAACGTTGCTACAGCTACAACTACGGGAGGCTAGGGTTTCATGCTTGAAAATCCTATAAGACTAATAATAGTAATCATGTCACTTTCACTATAAATCGATATTGGTGAAGGTTTAGGAGCTGAAAAATTTATAGGTGAAATATCATATCTTTATGTATAGCATGTCAAATTTTTAGCTTCATATTCCCAATACTTAAAGAGATATGAGTCCTCCAAATTGTTGGAGACATTTACCACCATACACAATCATTTTGGTCAATTTGTCCTAGTTAAACCACTATCATAAGTTTTATTAACTTAATTGATATCAGAGGAGCACTATATGACATCATCTAGATCACACCCACGCCTACCTTCAGTCAAGGAGGCTAACTTAGCCTTCTCCTACATTCAGGGAGGATAAGTGGAGCACTCCGGGGGTGTTCTGAGTGTCATTAATGCCCATATTGATGACTGATGGTTACAATCAGTTAAACAGAGCAGTGAAGATGCCTTCCTTCATTAAATTGATTATTTATTGATTATTAAATGAACTGGAGTCAACAGGGGCACCTCCAACCACTTCTGATGGTCACTTACACTTTAGTTAACCTCATTGGGGTTCATTGGAGTCATTGATGTGCTACCACTTGTTGGTTGGCTTGCAGTGACATGTGTCTGAGCTACTTTCAGTTAGACTCAATCATTTATTGCAATCCAAATTTAGTTAGGGCTCAGTTGAGTCATATATGGTTTTGATCAGTGGTTAACTTGAGTGTTGAATGTGGCTTACATTCAATTAAGCTAGACTCACTCATTCAATTCGAATGACCTCCTTGGGAATTCGAATTACTTTGTCATTCATGCTTGTAGCATGATCATTGTAGTGTATTACTCATTCTTTATGTGAATATACAGAGCGACTACTCATTTCGTAGCACCATTAGACCATTTTCATGCCTTATTGTTATTAATATCTTATGAGACTGTGTTTTAGTCCCTAGATTACTGTGACATATTAATATGGTATCAGAGCTCACGATAGGACGAAGCTCATATCTCTCAAAAACAAGGTTTTTGACATATCTTGCATGAAAATTGAGCAATAGCTCAAAAATATAGCACTGCACTAGAAGCCAAGGATTACCACTTAATATCCCAAGTAAGGAACTTGTTGATCAATCTTGCTTGATTGACTATGCTAGGTGTGATGAAAGCCTAAAATGTGCATGCTATCTGACCTTACATTGCCCTTTTTGTTGTGATTTTCATGTTTTTAACAGGTGAAAGCATTCCCTCCAGCAGATTCATATGGCTTCTTCCATTGATATTTTGACTCCGTTCAATTTCCACTCATGGAAAGGAGACATGGAGATCCAACTATGCGCCAGAGGACTCTATAGGTTCACTATGGACACTAAAGAAGAGCCTACTTCTGTGATTGACAAAGCTAGATTCTTGAACAAGAAGGATGAAGCATTCGGATTCTTGTGCCTCTCTGTTTCCCGGGATCTTATTTTCCATCTTTCGGGATTGAAGACTCCAAAGGAAATTTGGGACAAGTTGGAAACCCTTTATGGAAATCAGGATGATTTGAGAGTTTACCAACTTGAAAATGAATTGATGTCTCTCTAGCCTTCCAATTTTGAGACCTTGAATGACTTTTTCACAAAGTTCAAGCACATTGTTTTATTGTTGAAGCAATGCAAAGTGGAGAAGGAGGATGATCAACTCATCCTCGCCATACTCTCCAAACTTGGAGCTGATTATTTAGTTTTTGTCTCTACATTCCATGCGGGGAAGCTCACAACCCCTGGATGGAAGATGCCTACACTCAATGCCTTCATTGAGTCCGTAACAAGTGAACATGATAAGCTTGTCCAGATGGGGATCATCAGATCCTCCCGTGATCAAGCCCTCCATGTCTCAGGGACCAAAGATTTGAAGGATAAAGGAAAGTAGTAGAAGAACCCAAAAACTAAATTTGAAGCTCCTAAGCCTAAAGTTGAAAACCAGTAGCATGATGAGTCTTTTGGCTCAAAGAAGAACAAAGGAAAAGGGCATCATGGAAAGGAAAAGGTCTAGTGTTCATACCACGGGAAGGGATTCCACCCTAAACATGCCTGAATGAAGAAGAAGCTTGATGAAGCTAACTCTCTCCTTGAGAGAAATCACATCAATCTTCTGGAAATCTTTCAAAGGAGAGATTAGCAAGATCAGGAACCACAACATGAAAGAGGTCATTTCCTCATGGCAAGCACTTCAAAGTCCAAAGCACTCTTGATTGATTCTGGAGATTTGAACCACATGATGGCTGAAAGAGACTCCTTCTCATCCTTGGAGACTGAAAAATCCATACCCATCCACATGGGAGATGACTCCACCATCATTTCAGAAGGACAAGGTATGGTTGATCTTGAGAATGGATATTTTTCAAATGTTTTGTATGTACTATCTCTAGCATCAAATATCCTTAGTGTCTATCAGATGAAACATACAGGAGTGCCTAAGAGATTATCTTTTAGCCAAAATGATGTTGAGATAATGGAACTTGCATCCGGGAAACTTGTTGCTAAAGGCCTTGCAAAGCATCATGCAAAAGCCTATGAGTTTTCCCACTTTGTGGAAGATGCAAAGCCCACCGCATTGCTAACTCATGGAAATAAAGTTAGTAGGCTGTGGCATGAGAGGTTTGGTCATCTCAATTTCAAATATTTGCAGCAATTACAGAAAAAATCCATGGTTGAAGGCCTCCCGGTCATAAAGGAAACCACTAGAATTTGCAAGGGCTGTGTGGTTGGAAAACACCCTGAGCACAAGTTCGATCGGGGGAAGGCAAACCGAGCTACATGCATCTTGGGGCTGATACATTATGATATCAGTGGTCCAATGCTTGTCACATCCATGAATGGATCAAGGTATCTTCTGACTTTTATTGATGATTTTTCAAGGTACACATGGGTCTTCTTTCTCAAAGAGAAGTCTGAAGTATGTGAAAAATTCACTAAACTGAAGGCCTTGACCGAGAATGCCTTTGGGATTAAGATAAATATCTTGAGATATAATAATGGAGGGGATTATGTCAGTAATGAGTTTCTACACATATGCTCCCAAAGTGGTATTCAGGGCCTGTTATCACTCCAGGAAACTCCTCTAGGTCGTAGCTTGAGGATGCCTGGTAACTTAAAATGTTTTTAGGGTTTTCTGATATGGATCAAGTCAGGTGACCTATATAACCTTCCACTCTCATGAAACTCACTCAATTACAAGGATTTTAGTTACAACTGTTCAGAAGTTGGCAATAAGGTGCAGGGATAGAGAACTGATCAGGCTAGAAGATTTACATACAAAACAAATGCATATAAATGGCTAAATCATGATAAGGATGGTACTTATAAATCAAATCACATTAACACACCAATAGGATGACAGCTATTAGTTATTAATCAACTTGAAAGTAAAATAAATACACATTCAAGCATAAGTACAATAAAGAAAGAGATGAAGGCTCAACCAATCATAACAAAAGAGCTTATATTCAAGAATGAGCAAAATGAGAAGCTGAAAATAGTATGGGTTTATAAACCCCCGAAGTCGAACCTTTTTTATAAAATCAGTCTTAGGCTTTATAGCCTTTTACAAAATATACAAATCCTAAAACTTGGATCTATTTTTTACAAGCATAAACAAAAGTAACTTTTTTTGCAAATCAGGGTTTGAAACCCTACCTAACTACTTATCTAACTAGAATGAAGATTTAGTCCACTAAATGAACATTTAAATAACTGAATTAACTACTGATGATTACTGCTACTAGTCCTCTACTAGTTAAACCACTGATTTCTCTTTGACAGCTAGGGTTGGTGGCCTTTTGTGCTATTAGTTCATAGTAGACCTTAAATAGACCCCTTTCTGATGCTTCCCTCAACGTCTCTCATCATTAAACCACATCCCTAAACCATCTGCAGTTGCCCAAAACCGGTCATGTCTGCCAAAACTTGCTTTTAAGCCTCTATTCACTTTCGGTGGTTAAGAGGCCAATCTATCAGAACCGTTAGCTATCGAAAGTGGCGCTTTCGGTGGCTAATGAACTGCCCCAGTGTCCGTCTAAGCCACTGAAAGCCCCGTTTTACAAAAATTATTAGTTTTTCTTCAAAAATGTATTTTCAGACTTGTTTTCTTAGTTTTCCTCTTTTGCGGGCTTCATGCTGGGAATGTTAACAGCAGCTTGGCTAGCTTCGGGAGGCTGGAGACTAACTGCTACTTCAGCTAGGATTTCTAAGGTAGGATGACTACTAGGGTTTGCTTTGGATTCCTTCAATTGTATCCTTTAGAGCCTAACCATCCTATATAATCTAGTATTGTCCTTCAGGTACCTTGTGTTTAGCCTTTTTAAGAAAATGTATATTTCTCTCTGCTCCAGGTAGGACTTGTGCAGTCACTTGTTTCTGCTGGTCAAGGTTTCACTATTTCTCTTTAGTTCTCTTTCCAAGACCTCCATTTCATAAACTTTTTCCAATAGCTGATTGATATTTTGACTTTTAGGCTCGCTAGAGGAATCCCTTTCTGTTGGTTCCTCTTGCTCCTGTGGTGTGGGGGATGGAAATGCTTCAGACACTAGTACAATTTACAGAGCTAGGGTTGCATCCTCTTCTTTCTCTTCCTTGGAATATAAATAGGGTAGATTTAAGATATTCTCAATATGTGCTTCTACCTCCTGACGCTTCTCACTGAAGTCCAAGTTCCTTTTTGCCTTATTGTTCTTGGAAGAGGAGGGAGACTATTATGTTGCTGCTGTTGGGGAAATGGCCCTCCTCCTTCTTCTCCCACTCCTTAGTGTGTTGGACTTCTTGGCAGGAGACTTCCCTTTCTCCTCTGGCTAAAGGCCTATCTCAAAGCCATTATAGAATAGAAAATAAGGCCAAGCCATAGGCAATAAATGTATGGTATTAAGAGTTTCCAAACTTCCAAATTCAAACCAACGACCTAAGGATCAAAATTAGGATTTGATGTCCCACTACACTCCTCCACTCTACCAAGTGATCAACTTCTTTCGGGCACATATTCCATGAATGAATGAATCCCATGATCTTGGGAGACCATTCAAGGTGGTCATGACAATCTCTCCTTCTTGTACCTTCTCTTCAATTGATTTGAGTTGTTCCTTGATTTGAGAAACCCTCGTGAAGTAGGATTGCATGGTCTCTAAATTTTGTATCTTTGCATTCTTTAGTTGGTTCCTTGATTTCATCTTCTGATTGATGTTCTTTCCTTCAAACAAATTCGTCAAAGCATCGAACACTTCCTTAGGTGTCTTCAAAGATGATACATGAGGTATGAGATGGTCCTTAATAGAATATGCAATGATTCTCTTGGCCTTGATAAAATTCTTCTTATCGATAGCCTTTAGCTTCATCTCCCTTTGGAGCTGGAAATTCCCCACTAATATACTTGTCCAAATCATTTTCTTCAAGGATCAGGAAGATCCTATACTTCCATACTCGGAAGTTGTCAGCTCCCCCAAGCTTATCATTAAGTTGTGTGTGATTATTGATTTTGAAATGAGAACCTGAAATGGAAATAGAAGATATCTAGATCTTACCAAATTGATATTACCAACCTAAATCTTGAGCTGGATGACCTAGGGTTCCATAGAGAAACCCTGATTTTCCAAACTTGGAACCTTGAGATTCTGTCTGGATGAAAAGTTACGCCTCCTTGAGGTGAGTTGCCTGGTGAGGTTCTTTTCTTAATTCAATGTAGGGAAAGTCCAAAAAATTAACGCCCTAGTTTCCCTCGACAATAGAGATGAGGACAACAAATGAAAATTTCTGGGACTGAATTCTGACTCGACAGAAAGTTGTTCCCTTCTAGGGAAAGTTTCCTAATGTACTCCTTTTTCCAAATTGATGGAGGAAAACCCCAAAATATTGATACCCTGGTTTTCTCTTGCCACTAGTGTCTAGGACAAAAATGGAAATTCTCCAAATTTGATTAGGTGTCCTCCAAAAGATGTTCCCTCATAGGGATCATTAGCCTAGACCTCTTTTCTTGATGATCTCTGGAGATAAGAACTTCAACTAGGAAGCCCTAGTTTCTCGTTGTTGCACAGTTTTCAGAGTAGTTATGATACCATGTTATTTTTCTACTTTAATTCAAGTTGATTAGGATCTTTATATTAAAGAATAGAAAGCACAACAAAATGCATGAGATACACAAGACACAAATATTTTCCTCAAGGAAACCATAAAGGAGAAAACCCCACAAAATTCCTCAGAATAGTTGTGTCACTAATATAATATCACAAGATGGAAAAACCCATGAATAAGAAGTCTTCTGTAACTCTCTCTCTTTCTCCTCTAGAGAACTTGTCCTCTCTCTCTCCTAATGCACACTTGAGAGTGAGCGAGTGTGTGTCCAAATAGGGACGGCACCTCCCTATTTATATTCTTTAGTTGTGTGACTTACTTAACTAACTAGGTTGGTTAGGTTATATCTTTGGGGATGACCTACCCAGGAAGACTCATTTTTTTTTTTACTTTATTTATCTTAGGGACTATTTCCCTGACTTACAATGGAGGGTTTACCTTAATGACCATACACAATAATGACATCTCGAACGAATGGAAAACATCTCCGATGGGGTTACAACAATATATAATGATAATATACAACAAAATGTCTTTCAAAGTTACATTTACAACAACACAATGCATAAATCATGCTCAGTACAAGGAATTTGTACCTTTATTAAATTCTAGAAGTTGTTTCCAAGGGAAAAACTCTAACACTTTTCTTTATTCATTTTGATATACTCTTAAATGTTATAACTAGAAACCAATGTAGGAAATATGAAGGAATACCTAACTAGGGGAGCATTTCCAACCCAAATATTTGATAGGGACACCAAGTCTCAAGAATCTTATATTTACCGATGAGTGCATGTGTATGAGATTGAAAAGAAGACACATTCCTAATATAAATCAAGTTTGAAAATACATCAATTCACCAACCTGAAAAGTTTGGTGAATAACATCATATTTGGACCTGTATTGGGATGTCTCACCTATATATAGAACATAGGACAACATAGGTATATAATTAACCCATAAGAATAGTAGAAATCACAAGCATTAATGAATTTAAAATTACAAATGATGGATATATATTGTAGGAGAGTTTCAAATGTACTGCATGTATTACCACCAACAAATTCCCTATCATGACTTTTCTCTATAGAATTTTTTTCTGAGCTTAAAATTTTCGTTTGAATTCTGACTAGCCATCGCAAATTGCTCTGAAAATATAACATCTTTGTTTTCATATTTTGTTGAGATGTCCTCTTTGTCAGGCCTAGTGAAATTAGAATAGTGAGACAATTGTAATTCAAGATCTAGGTAGATTTGTTGTCTTCTAGGCATATCATAAGAAACACCATTTTTAGTGAATGAAAATCATGTCCCTGAATTGAGTTTCACTTGATTTTTTACAGTCATTACATCTGCTAAGAATGTCTACACATACGTCACTAGCCAAGAGTAAAGTGTTGGAATATTGGATAATACTTATAGGGGTGGGGTGAATCAGTATCAATAATTTTTAACAATTTAAAACACCTTGAAATTACTCATTAACACACATGATCAACAAAAGAAACAAAACACAAAAATTTATCGTGGAATCCCAATTGGGTAAAAACCACCAATACATCATATTGCTACAATATTGTATTTACAAATAGGTTTTTCCTACTACTACAGACAAGGATGGTACTACACCCTATTTACCAGCAACTATTGGAAGGAGGCTACGACCTCCTCATTTTATCAGCTGCTACGACACCCTATTTACCAGCTATAGATGGAAGGAGGCTACGAACCTCTTGCAGGACTATTTCTTGCCCTATTGCCTCCCAACCTCCCTCTCTGTGATTAATTTGACCTTTGACTATTCTACATCAATCAATTTGCAAAATTAATGTTCAAGGACACCAGTTTGAAGGTTTAAAGTTTTCCTTATATACCTGCAGCCATGTCTCTTCATCTAACAATCACGTACCTTCATTGTGACTCTTCACAAACAAACAAAAATTGAAATTACGTCTCTATTTGTCATTTTTAAACTCTATTTAATTTACCAGTCGTGGCCTTCCGCAACTTCCTTTCCGCATTGACTTGTCCACATTTTTATTTTTGCTTCCACAATTTCCTTTCTGTAACTATCTTTCCATAGTGACCTTCCCACAAGGTATCCTTTACACAACAACCTTTCTGCACCGTCGATTTCTTATAGAATCTTTCTCGACCATTGATCTTTAGATCAAATGTGGATTGCAGATTGTGGGTTTTCAAACTTTGTTCAGAATTACTTCTGCAATTCCCTTTTCCACAATTTTCCTTTTGCATCAGTGATCTATTATGGAGTTAATCATGACCATCAATTTTTAGATCAGATGCATATTGCAGATTGCGAGTTTTCCAACTTTGTTCAGACTTACTTCTGCAATTTTTCTTTCACGTCATTGATCTATTGTGAAGTTAATCCTGACCGTCAATCTTTAGATCAGATGTGGATTATGGATTGCAGGTTTTCCAACATTGTTCATACTTACTTCTGCAGTTCCCTTTCCGCGATTTACTTTCGTGCTGTTGATCTATTATGGAGTTAATCTTGAACGTTGATCTTGCAGATTTGTGGATTTCACCTTAACATTGTGGATTTTATTATAAGCCATTGATTTTTGTCATTCAACTGATTTGGACCGTCCAATTCTTCACTTTTGAGAATGTTATTTTTCATAAATAACTATTTTGTGGATCACTCTGCAACCATAGATCTTCTGCCAACTTTATTCTAACCGTCAGATCTGTTCATTGTCGCCCCGTCCAAAAACGTACGGGGCTTGACAGGTCGTCTCGGGCTCCATGCTGCGGAAGCATATCTTTTTATATTTTCCCCTCGGTTCGTGAAAGAGGAATATCTTGGCCCATATCCTAATCCATATTTATCACTTGATTATTTTTGGCTATTTATAATTTCGTCTAAGATTCTTGAGCTGCCCTCAAATTTTGATTTCAAGCCCTCTTCATCAAGCTTTTTCCTAAGTTGCAAGATCTCTTCTTCAATCCTTTCAGATTCTTGTTTTCCTTTCTTGAGTTGTAGATTTAGGTCCTCTTCAATTATTTTGGCCTCTATAATTTGGGTTTCCAACTCCCTAATGGCATGGTTTGACTGTTTGTTCTCTTTCTTGCATTTTTCAAGTTCTTCAAGAGAACTAATGAGTTCAGCTTTTAAATTTACTTCACCTTCCTCATATGATTCACCATTCTGAACTTGAGTATCTACTCCCATGAATAGAATTTTTGTTTGTTCATCTCCACTTGTATCTTCATCTTCACTATCTTCCATAGTGTCAAGAATTTTCTTTTTCTTATAGTACTTTATGTTTCCCATTTGACCCTTTTTGAACTTCTTTGAGACTTCTCTCTCATCACTGATATCTTGCTTAGGGTAAGTATATTTTGAAGCAAAGTGTCCAATTATTCCACAACCAAATCATTTTAATGGTATATTTCCTTTGTATTTTCCAATACCTCTCTCAATTTTCTTGATGAACAATGATTCTTCGTCATCTAAGTTTTCTAAGTGATTCTTAGATGGGTTTTCATATTTCTTTGATTCTTTTGAATATTTAAATGCTTCTTCTTTATTTGAAGGTTTATTTAGTCTTGTTCTCATCTGATATGCATTGAAGATCCCATGTAATTCATTCACTGGCATATTTTCAAGATTATCTTGTTCTTCTAAGGTAGATACTTTTGAGTCATACTTTAGGGGCATGGTTCGTAGCACTTTGTCAACAACTTCTTTTTCCTTCATTTCTCCTTCAAGGACTTTAATATAATTAACAATATCATCTACTCTTAGGAGATATTCTGCAATATTTTCTTCCTCTTTCATTTTTATAATTTCAAACTTTCCTTTGTATGACTAAAGTTTTCATTGTTTTACTTTAGATGCTCCTTCATAAATAGTTTTTATTTTTTCCCAAAATTGGTAGGTTATATTACATTGTATAACTTTTACAAATACTGGTTGTGTTAACCCACTCAAGATTGCATTTAGGGCTTTTTCATTGGCCTCATATCGGTATAGTTCATCTCAGTCTATAGGTATGGTGTTTTGTAATTTGAACTCTATTTCAATAGATCTCCAGAATTTGTATCCAAGAGGCATTAGATGGCACCTCATTCTTACACTCCAATATGCATAATTATCTCCTGTAAACAATGGAGGTCTATTGGTTGCTAACCCTTCTTGTTGATCCATAGTGGTTTTTAAAAGGATATTCCTTCCAGTGGTTAATTAGTAGTGAAGGATCCTGCTATGTTACCAATTGTTGGAATATTGGACAATACTGAGAGGGGGGATGAATCAGTATTGATAATTTTAAACAATTTAAAACACCTTTAAATTATTCATTAACACACATGATCAACAAAATAAACACAACACACAAATTTATCATGGAATCCCAATTGGGTAAAAACCACGAATACTTCCTATTACTGTAAAATTGTATTTACAAATAGTTGTTTCCTACTACCACAGACAAGGATGGTACTAAACCCTATTTACCAACAACTACTGGAAGGAGGCTATGAACTCTTGGTTTTATCAGCCGCTACTGAAAGGATGCTATGACACCCTATTTACCAGTTATAGCTGGAAGGAGGCTATGACTCCCTTGCAGGACAGTTGTCTGCCCTAGCGCCTCCCAACCTCCCTCATATGATTAATTCTATCTCTAACTGTTCTATGTCAATCAATATGCAAAATTAATGTTTAGAGACACAAATTTGAAGGATTAAAATTTTTATTATATACTCTCATCCATGTCTCTTCATCTAATAGTCATGTACCTTCATTGTGACTCTTCACAAAAAAAAACAATTCCAAATTACGTCTCTGTTTGACATTTTTAAACTATGTTAAATTTACAAGTCATAGCCTTCCGCAATGTCCTTTCTGCATTGAGTTTTCCACATTTTTCTTTCCGCTTCCGCAATTTCCTTTCCACAACTGCCTTTCTGCACTGACCTTCCCATAAGGTAGCCTTTCCTCAATGGCCTTTCCACAAGGTACTTTCTGCACTGTTGATTTCTTGTAGTCTCTTTCTCGACCGTCCATATTTAGCTCAGATGCGGATTGCGGATTGCAAGTTTTCTAACTTTGTTCAGACTTACTTCCACAATTCCCTTTTCCACATCATTGATCTATTGCAGAGTTAATCCTGACCACCGATCTTTAGATCAGATGCGGATTGCATATTGCGGGTTTTCCAACTTTGTTTAGACTTACTTTCGTAATTCTCTTTCCATAATTTTTCTTCCACGTCGTCGATCTATTGCAGAGTTAATATTGACTGTCTATATTTAGATCAAATGCATATTGCAGATTGTGGGTTTTCCAACTTTTTTCAGACTTATTTATGCAATTCCCTTTCCACAATTTTTCTTCTGTGTCGTCAATCTATTGCGGAGTTTATCCTGACCGTCGAACTTGCGGATTTACGGATTTCATCTTAACATTATGGATATTATTATAATCCATTGATATTTTTCATTCGACTCATCTGGACCGTCCAATCCTTCACTTATGGGAATGTTATTTTTCATGCATAATTATTTTGAGAATCGCTCTGCAACTGTAGGTCTTCTGCGGAATTTCTTCTAACCGTCGGATATGTTCATTATCTCCTCATCCAAAAAGGTATAGGTCCTGATAGGTCATTCTAGGCTCCAAGATGGTGACTTCTCATGGAGTCCGAGCACCTAGAGTCCCCACACTACCTTTTCTCTATGCGTCGAATAACCAAGGTGAGGCCAGTGCATATAAACACATACAAGTTCAAACGCGTTGCTAATGTGGGATACGTACTCAATCATCGAATCGATATGTACCATTGATTGCCTTATCAAACAATGGTTGAGTCTTCGTAATGAGTTCTACTGCAAATCATCATCTCCTCTGTCTCTCGCATCAATCAACCACGAATCATCGAACTGTCATCCGATTTTGTAATTCCTTTGTCTTATACTTAGTTTTCCCTATAATTTCTTTGTCATTGCTGAATTCTTTTTGACATCAATCGACAACCATTTTCAACAGAAAGTTGCAGAGAAGTTATATAATGGTATTATCACATCTTTTTTTTTCAAGAGATGAGTAATTTGGCGTTCTAAAAGGGTGCATTTCCATGCTCTCAAATCTCACTAGTTCCTATGCAATTCCATATCTGCGAGGTCCAACTAACGGTCTCAATATTGTACAAATGTGGATATAGATATTGTACATATTTTAATGGATGATACAGATGTCATTAGTAAAACTATTTGTATGAAATTGGATTTGGTTGAACCTATTTTTTAAATGGCTACCTATTCACTTGTAAACCTTCCAAGATCCTTCTGCTATTTGGTTCTCCTCTACAAGTTGTGACCTAGAAACTCACTACCGCTCAAAAAAATAATATGGATTAACCAAATATGTTGGATCATGCTCATGAAGGTCAGGATCTTCCTTGCTAGAAGCAGGTTGAGCATTGGGGCAGGATTTTACCGTTATATCTTGATATTTTACATAATTCAACTTCTATTTTAGGCTCACACATTGTTGGAAAGTGACATTCAATCGAAAACGAAGGTCCATTTAATCCAATCAACCCAATGGTTAGTTGGTACATGGAAAACTATATCGTGGTGATATTATATGTGTTAGGATTATTGTAATCCTCCCTTGTCCACCATAGTCTAAATGTCAATTTCCTAGCTTAGGATTATGTTGCTACTTCATTAGTGCCATGGAGAAGTTATTTGGGGCCCACCTACCACTTGATGCTCCATTATGCATGAGTTTAGGAGCTCCAGAGGCCAATCCCTATATGTTAGGAACCCACACTGAGTCATGTGAGTCCCACCATCAGTTCACCCTAGTCGGTGTTGACTTATGCTCTAATGGGACACAGTTAGTTCATATTTAGTTATTATAGTTCCATATTTGCATGATTTAAGGATATTGGGCACTTTTTCTCACCTACCTTGGTTAGTTAATTGATTGTGATCTTTTTCCGTTGTACGAAGTTGAACTAGTGAGCCTCTAGTGGTGATTTTTCATAGTGTGATCTATGGAGTTAATCCAAGTCATGGAATTCGAATCACTCCTAGAAGATTTGAATTCTCTTTATTGTATCATGCATGTATTACATACAGGTTAATTTTTATTGATTTATGTTTATGCTATCAAATTTTTTCCTCTTGTCTAAATAATTGCACCATTACTATTTGACAATTCTTGCACTGAAATTATTCCGCATTCATTATTTTTTCACTGAGAGGTTTAATCCATCCTGATGATCCTATGTCTTTGATATTTTTACATGGTTTCAATGAAGGGGACGCTAATTTCAATCCACGAAAACTTCCATTGATGCACCAGAATCAATTGGGTTCCACATAAATCCTGGTATCTTTTCCTTGTTCCCTGTGGGTTTATCTAAAGAAGTCTAACAAGGTATGAAGTACCTTGATAATGTGCACATGTTGAAGTAGAGTGTGATTGAACTATTTTACCTTCAAAATTGAGACTTTTTTGCAGGTTATTTGAATAATTTAGAAGAAATGTGCTTCTCCTAGAGCTGAAAAATGGAGAATCCAACAACCTTGACACTGAGGATCCTCACACCCTTTAATTAGTTGGGTTGTAGGTGATATATAAAGATTGTGTTGCACAACAAAGTCAATATAGGGTCACTATGGGAAAGGAGGTAGAACCCAAACAACCTTTAGAGAAAACAAAGCACTTGAACAAATTGGATGAAGAATTTGGTTTCATGTGCATTCATATCTTCAAGGAGTTACTTTTCCACCTTGATGGATTAAAAACACCAAGGGAATTATGGAAGAAGATCGAACCATTGTTTGGAAAGCATGATGAGATGAGAGGCCACATTTTGGAGAATGAGTTGATTTCTCTTCAACCCAGCAACTTCAAGACCATACAACAATTCTTCTCCAAGTTCAAGTATTTGGTCATGGAGTGTAAGCAGTGTGGAATTGACAAGAAGGATGAGCAATTTGTGCTCTCCATTATAAGAAATATTGGACACTGACAACCCCAAACTGGAGAATTCCCTCAGTTGATGCATTCACTGAACCCCTCATTCAAGAAAAAAACAACTTGATCTAGATGGGAGCCCTCAAAGCCTCCAGGAATCAAGCTCTCTTAGCTGGGGAGACCAAGAATGTGTAATAGTATTGATGTATTTATAACTTTAGAAGATATTCTAATGTATATTATCATTTTATGTTGTTGTACCCCCATTGGATATGTGTTTGCCTCCTTGTAGGATTCCTTTATTGTGTCTAGACATTGAGGTACAAATTCCGTTGTAAGTCGGGGCAATATTCCCCAGTGTAACATCATGTAATGTGTATTTGGAGTATCTCTAGGAGAAGTCTACCTTGTTAGTGAGAAAAGTCGGCCCCAGTCATGTATTTGGTCAGTCACATGAAAGGTATAAATAGGGATGCGCTCTCCCTCATTTATGCACACCTCACACTCTCAATCTTGCAAGAGAGAGAGAGAGAGAGAAGGGAGGAGAAATAGATAGTTGTTGAATATGTCTTATTACTAGTTTTGATCATATTATGACACAGTCTTTATGACTGTACTATTCTAAGGAATTTTGCGAGGTTTTCTCCTATATGGTTTCCTCGATGAAAATATTTGTGTCTTGTGTATATGTTATATCTTATTCATCTTGTTGTGCTTTTTATTATTTCAGAAAAATATCCTAATTAAGGTAATATTATTTAAGAAAAAATAACATGGTATCAGAGCCTCTCTAAAAGAAGGCACTATGCAGCACCGAAAACTAGGGTTCCTAGTTGAAGGTATTCTCTCAACATATCAACAAGAAATGAGGGATAGGATAACTCACCTCAGTAGGGCACATCTTTTGGTGGAAGAAATTTTAGATTTGAAGAAGTTTCAGTTTTTACCATGTCACTAGTGCTAGGAGAAACTAGGGCATCAAATTTCGAAGGATTCCCACCTCAGCCTTCAAAAAGTGACCTTCCTGAGAAACTCACCTCAAGGAGGCACATATTTCTATCCAAACATAATTCCAAAACTCCAAGTTTGGAAAATTAGGGTTTCTTAACAAACCCTAGGTCAGCCAGCTCTAGAACTAGGTCGGACACCATAAATTGGTAAGATCTAAATATTTTCTATTTCCATTTGAGGTTCTCATTTGAAAATGTGAATCACCATACTCATCTTGAGGACAAGCTTATATGGGATGATAACTTCTAGGAATGGAAGCACAGAATATCACTTATCCTTGAAGATAATGATTTGGATCAGTACATCACTAGAGAAGTTCCAAAACCATAGGGAGATGAAGCTAAGGCTGCTCATAAGAGAACCATGGATAAATCCAGGATAATCATTGCAGATTCTATTAAGGACCACCTCATATCCCATGTGTCTTCATTCAAGACACTGAATGAAGTATATGATTCTTTGACAAAGATGTTTAAAGGGAAAAAAATCAATCGGAAAATGACTTTGAGGAACTAGTTGAAGAATGTGAAGGTACAGAACTCCAAGACTATACAGTATTATTTCACAAGGGTTGCTCAAATCAAATAACAACTTGATGTAGTTGAAGAGAATGTCGAAGAAGGAGAAATGCTAATGAATACCTGGAATGGTCTCCCTAGATCATGGGACTCATTCATTCAAGGAATTTGTGCAAGAAGGAGGTTGATCTCTTTCAACAGACTCCGAGAAGATGTGCACAAGAAGAATCTTCAATCGTGACAAGAGAATAGAATATGGGAGAAACTAGAGATCAAGCTCTCACTATTCACATAAGGAAGAAATTCAAGAAGAAGGAGAAGAAGGAGAAATTTCATCACAACAAGAAGAAGGACAAGAAACAAAAGAACACCAAGAGAGATCCTTCCAATGTTTGATGCTATACTTGTGATGAAAAGGGGCACTTTGAAAGATATTTTCTGATTAAGAAAAGGTGACACCATGCTCATGTTGAAGAATTCAATGAAACAACAAACAAAATATTCAGAAGAGAGAAAGATGATTCAAATGAAGAGTATGTGCTAATCTCAGCACTTACTGGAACTATCTCACATAGAAGCAATGATTGGCTTGTGAATAGTGGAGCTTCTAAACACATGATGGGATGCAAGGAACCATTCGTCAGTATGTATGAATATGAGTCACCACACAAGGTGAAACTTGGGTAGCATTATCAATACCCCATAAAAGGGAGTGGAGAAGATTCATACAAGCTTGACTCAGGAAGGATGTGTTATATGTTCCAATATTGAAGAAGAATATTCTCTCCATATTTGCACTAGATGGAAAAGGGATTAGAGTTGCATTTTTTTATTCCCAAGTTCTGATGTGCCCTAGAGGTAATACAATAGAGGATGCAAAAATGATTGGAGAAGAAGACGGAGGATTGTACAAGCTAAAGGGACAACTTGAGCAAGCACTAGATCATGAGTCAATTGAACCAAGCGAATGTGGCACATAAGGATTACACATTTGCACTATAGAGCACTACCGATGGCAAGCAAAGCAGTATTTAGACTCTAGAGATCCACGCGTAGCATGAAGGAATTTTCAACGGATGTGCACAAGGAAAGAATGCGAAGAAGATATTTCCTAGCAGTGAGAGCAAGGCCAAAGGAATAATGGAGATAGTACACTCGAATATATGTGGACCCATTTCTTCTATCTCCTTAAGCGGGTATGTGTACTATGTTTCCTTTATACATGATTTCTCATGTAAGACTTGAATATATTTCTTGAAAGGGAAAAATGAAGTTTTCAGTAATCTCAAGGAATACAAATCTTTGGTCGAGAACCAGACCAATAGGAAGATCAAGACTCTACGGTTAGATAATGGCGGAGAGTTCAATTTGGAAGAATTCAAGGAACTCTACAGAGAATCTGGGGTTAAGAGGGAGTTGAGCACTCCATACAATCCTTAGTAGAATGGGGTTACAGAATGAAAGAACCAAACTAGCATGGAAGAAACAAAAGCAATGTTGCATGACTAGGATATTCCTATGCACCTTTGGGAAGAAGAAGCAAGGACAGTTGTGTATACACAAAACTGTAATCCTCATTGAGTACTTGACAACAAGACTCATGAAGAGGATTTCTTAGGAGAGAAACTAGAAGTCGACCATCTGAGAATATTTGGCTTCCTGGTGTACACACATATACCAAAGGAGAAAAGGACCAAGCTCGGTCCTTGTGGGAGGAATGGTATATTCGTAGGATACAATGATACATCAAAGGCCTACCAAATATAATTCCCAGGATTCAAGAAGATCGACATTAGAAGAGATGTAAGCTTTGATGAAGAATCGACATACTTCATATCCACGAGGACACCTATTCAAGAGGTCGAGGAACTTGAAGAGACAAGAGGATGAGATATGGAAATTGGAGAAGCAATTACAGAAGACCATGAATATCATGACATGGAAGAACCACAGGAAACAGTAGAGACAATCCTTGATAAGGACTTCAACAAGAGGAAACCAACATGGGAACGAGAGCTCATATGATAAGTAGAAAGGTATGGCGATCCATAAGGAATACATAGAGGGAGAAAAAGGGAAAATCCCTACAATAGAGATGTGGCTCTACTGTGTGACATCATTTACAAAGAACCTTCCACCTATGAAGAGGTTGCAGAAAATAAAATATGGAAGGATGCTATGATCAAGCAATATTTGTCGTAAATTCAAAGTGGATCTACAAGATCAAGCATGTTGTAGATGGAAACATCGAGAAATACTAGGAAAGGTTTGTAGAATGAGGTTTCTCACTGAAAGAAGGCATAGACTACAAAGAGACATTTTTACCCATGGCAAGGTACACTTCCATTAGGACCTTACTTGCATTGGAAGTAGTTATGAAATTGAAAATACACCAGATGGATGTGAAGGCAAATTTCTTGAATGGTGTAGTCGAGGAGGAAGTGTACATGGAACAACCACTCGAATTCGAGACACATGACAGGGAGACCCATGTGTGAAAATTGAAGAAGGACTTTTATGGATTTAAATAAGAACCGAGGACATGGTATGGTAGGATGGATAGATCCCTAATGAGATTAGGATTTACCAAGATTAAAGCAGATTCCAACCTTTAATTCGAGGTTGAATACAAAATACTAGTGATGCTCCTATTTTATGTCGATGACATGTTTCTGACAGACAAAGAGGAACTCATTAAATATGCAAGGAGGAGACTTACTACAGAGTTTGAGATTAAATATATAGGTATGATGCACTACTTATTAGGCATGGAGGTGTGGTGGAGTGTAGATTGGATATTCCTTGCTTAAGGAAAGTATGCAATGGAGATTCTGAATGTTGGATTGCGAGGTAATAGCCACACCTATGGAATATAAATTGAAGCTTCTGAGTGATGCTTCATTTGATTCGGTTGATGCCATGATGTATCATAGAATGATTGGCTCATTGATGTACCTAAAAAATATGAGGTCAGACATATTATTTGTGGTGAACACCCTGAGCCAGTTCCTGACGGATCCAATACATGTTCACCTAATACCTACAAAGCATGTCCTGAGGTACCTAAAAGGTACAATGGATTATGGGGTCAAATAGGATGCAAATAAAAAGATTAATGTACATGGATATGTTGATTCATATTGGGTAGGTAGCACCACTGACAGGAAGAGAAGTTCAGGTTTTTTCTTTAGTTTGGGACTGGCATGATCTCCTGGTTCAGGAGGAAGAAATCATCCATGGCGCTGAGTACAACTGAGGTAGAGTATGTTGCCGTTTGCTTGGATAGTTATGAGGAAGTGTGGCTACAAAAGCTACTATCTAACTTGTTTGATATATATTTATATGTGGCTTGTATATTTTGTGGAAATCAGAGTTAGGTGAAGCCATTAGAAAACCTTGTGTTCCATGAAAAGTCAAAGCACATCAAGATCAAGTTCCACTATATCAGGGATATGATGCAGAGAGGAGCATTGAAGTTCCTATACATGGAAACAGATGAGAAGATAGTCGATGTGTTGACCAAGACTCTAGCTAGAGTGAAGTTCGAGTACTTCAAAGAAAGACTTGGTGTGATCCAAATCGAGACCCCTCAAAAGAGGGAGTGTTGTGTTCTAGCATAGCTAGAGAGACAGGTTGTCTGAGCATAACATCCTAGCGGAGATCATAGGATTCTCAGATGTAATCATTCTTGTAGGTTATCCTTGGATGTAATAAGTCATGGAAAAGCTCACAGGTTATCCTTGGATGTAATCAGTACTAATATGATTATATGCTAGAAATAACAGATTCATAATATCTCACATGGGAAATGAGACAAGTTGTTTGAGCAGGAAAAATCCTGGTGAAACAAGATGCTTGGACATAATCAGTCCTGTAGGTTTTCCTTGAATGCAATCAGTCTTGGTGAAGCTTGCAGGTTATCCTTGTATGTAATCAGTCTCATGAAAGATTATTCGAGTGTAAATATGAGCCTTGGTGTGGTACACATGTTACTCGAATGTAATAAGTCTTGTGGGTTGTCTGAGTGTAAAAGGATCCCTAGCGTAGTACGTAGGTTACTCAGATGTAACATACCGTAAAGGTTATCTAAACAGAAAATATCCTAGACGTAGGTTGTTCAGATGTAATAAGTCCTTAAGGTTTACCTAGAGCTTAAAATTCCTGATGCAGCAAGTTGTTTAGTCGTAATAATTCCTTACATATATATTTATATATTTTTTTGTTCCCATGTTGATATTATTAGTTCATGAATCACTTGAGGTGCACCTAGGAGGTTCTCGTTTACTGGTAGAATGCAGGTTGATCGTGGATTCTCTATGTGCCTTGTTTTGTTTTGAGCATGAAAAAAGAGATGATTTGGATATGATGAGATAAAGGTAGGAGACACAGTTTATTTCCATGGAAATGTAAAGAAATTCTTGTATAGGAACTATGAGATGGCTTGCTCAATATGTGACAAAGACGTGGATGAGGACTAGGCCTGCACCCAGCTTGAAAGAGGGATGGCTCTGTAGAAACTTTCAATGACAGATAGTACCATTTGGTGATCGATAATAAGATGATGATGGAAACAAATATGATGATGACTCTATGAATATGTGATGATGACTCCATGATGAAGACTTGACGAGATGTGTTGATGATTATGGAAGAGAAATAATACCTTCCTAGTTAAGAGGGAGTGTTGCTTTATTTATAACTTTGAAAGATATTCTGATGTATATTATCATTGTATGTTGTTGTACACCCATTTTAGATCTGTTTTCCTCCTTATGGGGTTTCTTTATTGTGTCTAGACCTTGAGGTACAACCTCCATTTTAATTCGGGGAAATAGTCCCCAGTGTAATATCATGTAATGTGTATTTGGAGTCTCTTTAGGATAATTTGGCCCTACTAGTGAGACAAGTCGGCCCCGATCATGTATTTGGTTAGTCACATGAAAGGTATAAATAGGGATGAGCTCTCCCTCATTTATACACTCCTAACACTCTCAAGTTTGCATGAGAGAGAGAGAGAATGGATGAGAGATATATAGCTATTGAATACTTCTTATTAATAGGTTTGATCATCTTATGACACATTCTTTGTGACTATCATTATTCTGAGGAAGTTTGCGGGGTTTTCTCCTTTATGTTTTCCCCGATGAAAATCTTTGTGTCTTGTGTATCTGTTAAATCTTATGCATAGTGTTGAACTTATTATTCTTTTAGACAAAGAAACTAATTAAGATAATAATATCTAAGAAAAAACTAACAAAGCTAAAGGGAGACAAAAGGGGAAGGACAAAAAGAACACTGAAACCAAACCTAAGGAGAAGGAAAATCCTTTAGACAGAGCCTCTGGTTCTAAGAAGGAAAAGAAAAAAAGGTTTGAAAAGACCAAGTGTCTATATTGCAAGAGAGGGAACTATATAGAGAACCTATATATGAATAAAACCATAGATCAGATGTCAAGACTCGAACAACATAATATTTACCTCCCTAAAGGCACAAGGAATCCTAATCCTAGAAACAAGGATGAAGATGATGAGAGATGTCATTCACTAAAGGTAGGTTTCTCTTAGTCATAATCATTTCTCATTGATTCAGGAGCCTCCAACCACATGGTTTCCTCCAAGGAATCATTCTCTTCTCTAGATCTCTCTATTGGTCCTATCATACACATGGAAGACTAATCTCAAATACCAACTATTGGGAAGGGTTCAATTCAATTTGAGCATGGAGTGTTCAATAATTTCCTCTATGTTCCCTCCTTAGCAACAAATTTGATGTTGGTATATCAGAAGACCCATACAAGCTCACCAAAGCGAGTCATATTTGAACTTGACTCAGTGGAGATCTCAAAAATATCTACTAGGAACCTAATAGTGAAAGGAGATGAAAATCATTCCTTCAAGGCTTATTAAGTTTCACATTTTCTTCCTCACTCATACCAAAGTTCCCTATTGACTCATGCTACTAAAACAAGCATAATTTTCCATGAGATATTTGGACATCTGAATTTCAAATATCTCTAGTAGCTACACAATGAAGATATGATTGAGGGATTTACTCTCATTAAGTCCTCTCAAGGTGTCTGCAATGGTTTCCTGGTAGGTAAGCACCTATAGTGAAGGTATGAAGTTGGGAAGGAAAGAAGAGATGCCTCTAAACTTGATTTGGTACATAGTGATGTCTCCAGACCAACGCCTACAACATCCATGAATGGGTCCATACACTTTATGACATTCATTGATGAATACTCAAGGTATTGTTGAATTTACTTTGTTAAGTAGAAGTCTGAGGTGTTTGAAACCTTCAAATTTTTCAATACCTTAGTTGAGAACATTTTTGGTAATAATATCAAAACACTCAGATTAGACAATGGAGGAGAGTACATCAAAAGAGTTTCAGAAGTTGTGCTTTAGAAGGAATTCAAATGCAACATTCACTCCCATACACACCACAATAGAATGGTGTAGCTGGTAGGAAGAACCGATCTTTGAAAGAGATGGCTACTTGCCTTCTTGAAGAAAGACATATTTCACCATATATGTGGGATAAAGCAGTGAAATCTGCTTCATATATTCAGAACAAATTACCTCACAAGTCAATGGTTGGGGTCACTTCATTCGAAGCATTGATGGGATGTAAT
Organism: Pseudotsuga menziesii; assembly: GCA_001517045.1. Classification (NCBI taxonomy): domain Eukaryota; kingdom Viridiplantae; phylum Streptophyta; class Pinopsida; order Pinales; family Pinaceae; genus Pseudotsuga; species Pseudotsuga menziesii. Next base: position 515,265 of record LPNX010028736.1, on the reverse strand, counting down.
CCTAATGTCTCTCATCTAAGTGTTTTTGGATCCAAAGCATGGGTCATAATTCCATCTGACAAAAGGAAATCCTTCCAACCTCAAAGTAGAGAATGCATTTTGCTGGGATATGCAGATGATGCAAAAGCTTACAAATTGATGGAAATTGCAACCAAAAGATGCTTCAAAGAGTAGAGTGTCCAATTCAATGAAGATCCATTGCATGATATACAACGAGCTAAATATGAAGGTATACATGCTCAACCTACATGATTTTCATATGATGATGTTGCTACTGATGTTTCAGATTCATAATCCAAAGAAGAGGACTAAGAGGAACCAGATCTTGATATTGAGAATGAAGATCGAGTAGATCCATATCTAGATCCAGATATTGATCCCAATCTGAGTCCTAAATGGGCTCAAAAAATCATTGAAGCTTCTAGGATCAATGCTAGGGATCCATCTGATAGAAGGAGAACTAGATCTCAATTTCAGGATGAGAACCTTGCGCTCTGTCATACAAATCCACTTCTCGCAGATAGGCACTACATGATGTTGGGGTATGATCCACAATCCTAGAAATAGCATTTACATCATCCAAGGTGGAAGGAAACCATGGATGATGAATATGATTCACTACAGAACAACAATACCTGGGATATTTTCTCCTTACCTCTAGGGAGAAAGATTTTCTAGTGCAATTGGATCTACAAAACTAAACTAGCAACAAATGGATCTATTACCAAGTAAAAGGCTCGATCAGTTGCAAAGTGGTATTCACAAGTTCATGGGCTGGACTACAATGAAACATTTTCCCCTGTTGCAAGAATGGATTCCACAAGTTTGGTTTTGGCCATTACAACTTCGAAGAAATGGGAGGTACACGACATGGATATGAAGAGCGTCTTCCTCCATGGTGACTTGGAAGAAGAGATCTACATGAGACAACCTAAGGCGTACACTAAAGATTCCTCTTTGGTTTGCAATTAAGGAAATCTTTGTATGGGCCCAAGCAATCCCCAAGGGAATGGTATGCCAAGATGGATTCCTTTTTACTATCATAGAAGTTCAAAAGGTGCAAGTTTGACTTCAATGTCTACATGCATCACAAGGGAGGTTACTTACTATATATTATATTGTATGTGGAGGGATTTCTCATTACAGATGGTTCAACTACTAGATTGAGGGACACCAAGTCAACCTTGAGAAATCCATTCTCCATGAAAGAGATAGGGATGTTAATGAAATTTATTGGCCTTGAAGTGAATCAAAAATCTTCAAGGATCATGATTACTTAGTCCATATACATAGGATATTTTCTCAAGAGACTCCATATGTCTAATTGAAAAGCAACATCCTTCCCCTTCTTATCTGGAATCATATTGGAAGAAGTTGGTTCTACGCCCCTGGTTGATAGTACTCTCTACAGACAATTGATTGGTATCTTATTATACCTTACTCATTCGATACTAGACTTGTCATATGCTATGAGTGCTGTTTCTAGGTTGATGTAGGAGCCACATGAGATGCATTGGAAGGAAACAAAGCACATATTGCATTATATGCAGGGTACTAGAGAGTTTGGGGTTCACTATTATGCTAATGCTCAACTAGATCTGATTGGTTTTATTGACTCATACTGGGCTAGATATAGTACTAAAAGGAAATCTACTTTGGGGTTTGTGTTCAGGCTGCGATATGGACCAATATGTTGGTAAATCAAGAAGCAATCAACTCTTTCTCTCTCTTCGGATAAAGTAGAGTATCAGGGGGCTATGAATGCAACTATTCAAGAAATTTTGCTACATGGGATTCTGGCAGAGTTTGGAATTTGCTCTTCTCCTTTGGTAGACATTTTCTGTGATAATCAAAGTGCAATTAAATTTTTTCAGTGATCCATTACAAAAGAAGCAAACCAAACACATTGAATTCCACACACACTACATATGGGAACTAGTGCATAGTAAGGCTATAATTCTTCATTACTACCCTACAGACGAGCAGGTCATGGAAATATTCACAAAATATTCACTGAAAAGATATTTGTTTATCCTAGGTCTCTTCTTGGTGTGAAGGTTTTATTTAGTTTTGTTCCTAGTTCACTGTTCATATTGAGGGGAGGAGGAAGGTTTCCCATGAGGTTTTCCCCATTTCCTTGGTTTATTGAGAAAATAATTTTTGCATTATATTGTATGGGTGAATTTGGTCTTAGTTTCTAGGGCTAGGTTATTCAAGTTTGGATTAACAGGGGGTGTTAGAATTATTGTAATCCTCCCTTGTCCACGATAGTCTAAATGTCAGTTTCCTAGCTTAGGAAGATGTTTCCACTTCATTAGTGCCATGTAGAAGTTATATGGTTCCCACCCACCCCTAGATGTACCAATATGCATGAGTTTAGGAGATCTAGATGCCAATCCCTATATTTTAGGAACCCACACTAAGTCATGGGAGTCCCACCATCAGTTCACCCTAGTCTGTGTTGAGTTATTCTTTGATGGGCCATATTTAGTTCATACTCAGTTATTCTAGCACCATATTTTCATTATTTAAGGATATTGGGAACCTTTTCTCACCTATCCTAGTTAGTTAACTGATTTTGAGGTGTTTCAGTTTTCTGTAGTTGCACTAATGAGACTCCAGTGGTAATTTTCCATAGTTAGTAATCTTTGGAGTCAGTCAAATTCATGGAATTCGAGTCATTACTAAAGGATTCAAATTCTCTTTATTGTATCATGGATGTATTACATATAGGTTAATGATTATTGAGTTATGGTTATGTTGTCAAATTTTTTCCTCTTATCTGAGTAATTTCACCATTATTGTTTGACAGTTCTTGCACTTAAATTCTTCCTTGTTCATTCTTCTTTCACTAAGAGGTTCAATCTAGCTTGATGATCCTGTGGCTTTGATCATTTTACAATATGTCCAGGAAAGATGTATGTTGAGTGATAGCAAGTTTCTTGGCTCTAGGAAAGCGCCATTTTATATACATTGAGTAACTCACCAAATCAAATGGAAGATCATGTTATTTCATTTTTCATTTTATTTTATGTGCATTAGGGGAGTTTGGAGGTAAAAAATGGGCCTCAAAACAAAACGTGTACCATTAAAATTCACTTTATAAGAACCAATAGTATTCAACATGATGATGTCAACCGTAATGGTAAAATTTGTAAAACAAATGGAGGGAATGTTGATTGGAATATTTCACTTCCTGCAGATAACAAGGTGTTCCGTTGGTCTGAATGGTTCAGATCCAAAATAAATTGATCACAGAGGTTGATAGCTCCCCCTAGACATTGTAGATATCTAGAATACGAGGCTTTGATAGTTCACCTATGTACCTGCAAAAGAGTTCAACATGAAACAAATCAAAGCAACTAGAATATGATCTACTAATCTATGCTAGTGACTAAGGAATCTAGCAATATATATCTGAAATCAAACATCAACATTATATATGGGACAGAAAATCAACTTGCATTAGAAATATGAAGAAGTTTACAACCAAGCCTTAGTGTTGACATGCATCTCTATGAAACTAGCTCTTCATCCCCAAAAGCTTTGACTCTAGCTCTCTATGCTCTCTCCAAATGATCTTGGGCCAAGAATCAGTCCAATAGCATAATAATACCTTCAATGTTCTCTTCTCAATCATGGCTATGAGCTCATATTTATAAGGCTTTAATGGATAGAGATGGTTGAGAAATTAGTGGGTGAGGTGGCCTCTAAGATCCTAGGATGAGGGATCTCAAGCTCAACAAACCCACAGTAGTAGGGATAAGGGATATCTCGAGGCTTATCATCTAGAAGCCTCGAGAAGCTTCTCTTTTTCCCTTTTTACCCAGGGTACCGCGCTTCTTCTTCTATGACAGAGAAGTTCTGGTAATAACTGCCTATGGACCAAGGGTAACAGGCGGTGGCATCGACTATGGACAACCGATGAAAAGCGATGCAAGAAGGGGTACCTCTCCTAGACAAAGGGACATGCGTAGTGCTAGGAATTTGTATGACAAATTGATAATAAAAAACATTTAGTCTTCACTCCAGAAGCTGGAATTCAGGGCAAGTAGGTATGTCAAAGGTCTTATCACATGATGGTGACAGGATTTTGGTATAATAGGGAAAAATAAAAAACTACTTTTTCTTACCGTATTTTTGTCATAAATCCTTATCAATTCACCCGCATTTTGAGTTAGGGGACTCAATGGATCCGGAATTTAATTACACATCCAACCCATACCCACACTGCATACTTTTGAGGTACCCACGACACCTCAGAAGTATTAAAATACATTTTTTATTGAAATTTTCATTTTTGGGTGCCATGGGTACCTCAGACATATGCAATGTGTGTAGGGGTTGGGTATGGGACTAAATTATGCATCCAATGAGTCCCCAAACTTGAAATTTGGGTGAACCGATAACGTGATATGTTAAAAATACAATAAGAAAAAGTAGTTTTTCTTTTTCCCCTCCAAAATTTAGAACTTTTATTTTATTATTATAAATCTTATTCTATTATTTCCATTATGAGGACCATTTTAGACCTCAAAAATACCCTAATTGAAAGATCATGTTAACATGGAACCCACCTAGTTACAGGAAAAAGGGGCCCTTAAGAAGGCTCAAGGAAATTTTAGATTCTAGTATTGCCAACATCCATCACATTGTTTTTCACACTAGGAACTTATTTGCAACCATGTATCCAAATTTTTTGTTGACCTACGAAGCAATGGTTGCTGCAATTATCAATGACTAGAATCTGCTTGGCAATATTGAAATTGGGCGACCATGAGGGTAAACTACTAGTAGTTTCATATTGTACATATTCACTATCAATCCTATGTCTTATGGAATTTCATTTGCAAAGTCCATTAGATACCTTTTCTATTTACTTCAATCCATTTCCTTCCATTTTCGACTGTCAGTGTGATCTCTAGTTGAAGGTAGAACATCCTTGTATGAGACTACATTCCACATGTTATTTTCAATATGTTGTTTTTGTGCTTCTTGTCATTGCAATTCATCACATTTCCCTCATCATGCATAAAATGATTAGCCATCTAGTATGACTCAGAAGGAAAGTTGGGTTGTTTCACACAATCATATATCATTTCTCGATGCTCCCAATTTGCAAACACGTAATAAGAGGCCACGGATGTAGAAACCAATAGCCCTCCTCTAAACGCATTCCCTTCATCATTGTGTTTATCATTCTAGATCTAATTTTCCACTTCTTGGTTCCTGAATTTCCTATTCTAGGGGTCTTTTCAATGTCCTCTTTTTTCTGTCCATTGCAAAAGTATTGCTCCTAATGGTCAGCGAGAGATAGAGCTAGTTCTTGATTTCCCTTCAATGTTGTTCCATCCTTCTTGGCAGATGACTCAAAGGGCTTAATCACAGTTAGGGACCTTCTCCTAACTTGGAAAGGCCCAAATCCAACAATCACATGTGTCTCTGTAACCAAATTAGCACGCATATTGTTGATGAAGAGACTCTGAGGGGTTGTTTTTGCACCTTTAGAGGGTCCCCAAAGACATAATCAACCATTGGAAGAATGTGTGGATAGATTTTATACCTATATTCCTCTTCATTTTCTATATATCCTCAACATATTTTCCTTTTAAGGTGGACTTGTAGACCCTTGCGTCTTATGAGAATGTGATTTAAACCGACTGCAGGTTTCATTTATGTAATTATTTATCAATATGGTCTTACATAGTGTCGTTAATGTTGTTACAATGATTGTAACGTCCCCATACCCCATAATGTGGATAGTTAAAAAAAATTCTTCAAGAAACCTTGTTCTCCTTTCGAAACACAGGGAATGGGTGTTAACACTCTCTTAAACATTCAATCTAGGGCTTAGGAACCACTATAAGAGTTGTTCCTCCCTTGACAGGTCCCTTCTGCAACTGAAAACACCTTTTCTGCATTGAACCTGTCCTTTCCACACTTTCGCTTTCCTCCTTCTCAACCTCAAAAATCAGAAATTGGAAACATAATGTGCGAAGAAAACATTTAAGCACTCTTCTGCCTTCCTCCCTTCCGAACTTGGAAGTCAGGAATCAGAAACATAATGTGTGATGAAAATATTTAACTGCTCTTTCTCCTTCCACACATCCTCTTTCCATCCTTTTGACCTCAGAAATCGGGCATCGAAAACATAATGTGCAACGAAAACATTTAACTACTCTTCCTCCTTCCACCTTTCGCACTTTTGCTTTTTTCCCTTCTGACCATGAAAATCGGTAATCGAAAAGATAATGTGTGACGAAAACATTTAACCGCTCTTTCGCCTTCCACCTTTTGCACTTCCTCTTTCTACCCTTTCGACCTCAAAAATTGGGAATCAGAAACATAATGTGTGACGAACACATTTAACCACCCTTCTGCATTTTGCACTTCCTCCTTCCACCTTTGGAACTCAGAAATTGGAAACATAACATTTGACGGAGTCCTTCAACCATGGTTCTACCTTCCACCTTTAGAACTCAGAATTTGGAAACACAACCTTTCAACGGTATCGTTTAATGACCTACTGCCTTTCTACCCTCTAGTGCGGAACTCGAAAATAAGAAAACTTAAATTTTGACCTTAGCCTTTTTCTGCACTTCTGACTTCAGCTCGCCAACCTCTATTTTCGAAAATAGAAAAGTTAACTTTTTCCTTAGAAATTTTCTGCACTTTTCTGCTTCTTCCCTTTGCCTTCCGTAGGCGGATCCTGGGGTGCAGAAACAGAACATTTTTCCCTATTTCAACTTCTCTTTTCCAATTTCTACCTTTCACCTTGCTTAGATGGATTTCAAGGGGGGGAAACACTATGTCATATGCATTCTAACTTCTATCCCAGGATTATAGCCTCCCTGAATTTAGGCAAAATGGATTGAACATACCGTGGCAAATAAAGATATAATGGAGAACATTCAACAACAATAAATCTACTGAAACATTAACATACATTCATCATATCCATAAGCATTCTATATAACTAGTATAGTCATTCATAAGAAAATACATTGCATAAACAAGAATAACAAAGAATACTTATCTTGGGGATGAAACTGTCCCACAACTAGCTATATCGCTGCAGCGTTCCACCCAACCATAGGCCAATGTGTTCATCAATCTCTCAATAACGCTTCCACCCCCGATTTGGGAATGATTTCCAAAAGGAACTAGGGAACAAGATAATCACACATAGCCAAATCAAAGCACACACAGTCAAGCCAAACTCCAGCTGGTTTTTTCAGACTGTCGATCCAAGCCAACACCAAGTTGGGTTATCAGGATACAGACAATCAAGCCAAACAGATGGGTTTCACAGGCCACACATCCAAGCCATATAGTATTTTGGTTTCACATATTGTACATAGTCAATCCAACACTTACACCAAGGACCAACCAAGCCAACAAATTGTTTTATCAGGCACTTAGCCAAGCCATCATTCATAGTTGGGTTTCATAGGTTGTCCAACCAAGGATTACACAAGACCAAATGCACAACAAGACACAACCAAGCGAATATCCAACTAGGTTTAATAGGATTCCCAGCTAAGCCAATATACAATTGGGTTTCGTAGGTTGTCATCCAAGCATATCTCCCTTAGGTTTATCAAGTTGCTAAGGCAGTGGACAGAAATAATTGCTAAGCTATTGAGCACATCCATAGAGCTAAGGACACCTTCACAAGATATATTTGGCTTGGCATCCATGTTTCCTAAACACCCAACACAAGGAAGTGTACCCCTCTCTTCTCCACAATCCCTTGGGCTACACCTTCCCTTCCAGTTCTCTTCAATATGTGCAGAGCAAATTTACCAGCCACTCTTATATTATTGTGAGGTTCCACACTAGGTTTATCGAGCACATTCTATGTCTCTTCCCCTCTTAAGTCTTGCATACAGCTCAGAACCAAACCAGGGTGCACATCATAGTAACCACAAGTAAAAACACAACCACATAGACTTCACTTTGTAACACAGTGAAACAAGGTTTACTTGCATACCACCATGTCACTTAGGAAAACACTGCGGAACCACACTTCCATGACTCAGGGTAGTTGAACCACTACACTACGTTTCTCCAGGGAAATCGGGAAACTATGGAGGACCACACTCTCATAAATTTGAGAGATCTCCACTGCCCATTCCCTCAGAAAAACACAACGGAACCACACTTCCGCGACTCAAGGTAGTGAACCATAAACAATGTGCATGAACGAACTAGTTAGACTGATTTAAATGGTCTATAATGACAGAATAATGGTCAGGAATGAACAACCATGACACTCCTGAACAACAAAACCTTTTCCCCCAACTGAGGAAATATGGACTGGAACACATCACATGCTTCTTTGTGTCAGAAGAAAGATCACGGTTTCCCAGACTGCAGACTTCCAGGCTTGCTCAGACAAGAAATCAGACTGTGATGCCTTGCTCTACCCAAGGCATTAACTGCCTCAACCAACTTATGGAAGAAATGAATGATTGAGGACAAAGGACAAAAAGGTAGTTGAAGGTTCATGGGTTTCCCCATTGACATTTGGTCACACCCTATTAGCCCAGGGTGTTTGACTAACTCCCCACCCTATCCCTTATGGAACCATTCCCCCATCTCTTTCACGTTGTAGTCCCATAGCTAGTTGTGGTATTTTATTAATTTGTACATTTACATGAAATTCAAAAATATGAGGTGCTTGACTAGCACAATGAACAGTGGGAATCAACCTTGATCACCCATACACAAAACACTAGACTAGTGGCATGTCCTTGGCCTTGAGCTCCATGACATGATCTAAATACAATATATACATCATGTACAATTCAATACCATGGGGTTAAAACTGGGGCACACATTCCCCTCCACCTTTGGGTCAAAACCGGGGTATTACATTCCCCTCCCCCTTGCAATAGCACTGTCCTCATTTATTTACAAAATTAAACAAAAATTCTACACTGTCACTACCTTAGTGCTCTACAAAATTGAACAAAAATGGATGTGCCAATCACATGGCATCCTATAGCTCCTATGTAGCCTCTTTAGGACCGTAGTGCTCCCACTACACCTTCACTTGTCCAACGGCATGATTCTGAAGCATTGTGACCTTCCTGTTGAGGATGTGCAATGGCTCGGTTTGGAAATATCCCTCAGTTCCACTTATATCACATCCCAATCAATCACATGGTTAGAGTCATGCACATATTTCTTAAGCAAAGAAACATTAAAAACATTATGAGCTCTAGTGCTAGCAGGAAATGCAAGTCTATATGCAACTAGCCCTATTCTTTCAAGCACTTCAAAAGGACCACAATATCTAGGTGACATCTTGGTACAACTTCCAAGCTTCAAGGAACTCTTCCTTACCCTCGCTCTAAGGTTAAAATGATCCCCAAAACTGAACTCTCTATGCACTCTATGCTTGTCTACATATATTTTCTGTCTCTCCTAGGATTCTTTCATATTCTTCTTGATCTTTGCAACCTCTTGCTCCATATCCTCGAGCAATTCTGGACCAAGCACAATCATGTTCACTGGATTAGCCCAAGCCACCGGTGTTGTACACCTTCTTCCATACAAAGCCTCATAAGGACTCATCCCCAAGGATTCTTGCTGTCCATTATTATAGGCAAATTCTACCAAGTGTAAATAATCTTCCCAGTTGGTGGGTTTGTCCATCACATACATGTGAATCATGTCTTCCAGCACTTGATTCACTCTCTCGATCCGTCCATCAGTATGAGGATGGTAGGTAGTGCTGAAATTCAACTTGGTACCCAAATCTGCAAAAAAACCATTCCAAAAATTGGAAGTGAACTTAGGATCCCCGTCAGAGACTATTGCCTTAGGAAATCCATGCAATATGAAAATATCCTTCATGAATATTTTTGAAATGGAATCAACCTTATAAGTGGACTTGACCAGTATAAAATGGGTTGCCTTTGTTAACTTGTCCACCACAACCATGATGGAATCATGTTGTCTCCAAGTCATTGGCAATCCCGTCATAAAATACATGGAAAAAAATTCCCATTTCCATTCTGGAATTGGTAAAGGCTGTAACAAACCGGTTGAGTGTTGATGCTCAACCTTCACCTGCTGACATTTCATGCACTTTGAAATATACTTAGCAGTGTCCTTCTTCATTCTTGGCCAAAAATACTGCTTTCTGGTTGTAGCAATTGTCTTTTGATATCATGGGTGTCTAGAATATGGAGCTTGATGGATCTCATCCATAACGATTCTCCTCAAATATGCTACATTTGGAATATAAATTCTCTTTTTATAAGTAAGAAGTCCCTCTTCTTCCAATTTATATCCTTAATACCTCTTCTCAATACTTTTCTACTGCAATTTGTCATTTATATGCACATACTTTTCATCTTCAGTAGTATGATTAACAATCTATTGTCTCAACTCTGATTGGAAAATACTAGGAGATGCCAAGTGCATTTCATGCACCTTCATGTTGAGTGCATCAGCCACCTTATTCTCTTTTCCTTTTATGTGTTTAATTTAAAAATCAAACTCACATAAGAACTCTAGCCATCTAGCTTGCCTAGCATTTAGAGTAGGATGATCAAATAAATATTTCAGACCATAATGGTCAAATCATGAGTGGTCGCAAGTTCCAAATCATGAGAGCATGTACTATGGCTGCAAATTCCAAATCATGAGTGGCATGGTTCTTATTATGATATTTCAACTTTATTAACTCATAGCATACCACTTGGTTGCCTTGCATAAGAACTCCTCCATTTCCTTGACTGCATGCATCAGTACAGACCACAAAATCATTTTCTGGGTCTGCAATTTTCAGAACTAGTGCACTTGTAAGAATATGTTTCAACTGTTGGAAGGTTTCCTCATGTCTTGGTGTCCATTCAAACTTTATCCCCTTCTTTTGAAAATAAGTGATGGGATGTGAAACCTTGGAGAATCCTTCAATGAATCTCCTGTAGTATCCTACAAGTCCCATAAAAGATCTTACATCTGTCACATTTCTTGGGGTTGGCCAATTCATAATGGCTTCAATCTTCTCAGGGACCATAGAGATTCCTTCCTTTGAGATAATGTGACCCAAATAATGAATTATATATTTATAGAAGTCACATTTTCTTATCTTTGCATACATCTTATTCTCCCTTAGTAATTTCAATACCAATCTCAAATGTTCTTCATGTTCTTCCTCATTATTAGAATAAATAAGAATGTCGTCAAGGAAAACAAGAACAAACTTGTCCAAGTACCTGTTGAAGACACTATTCATAAGGAACATAAATGTATCTGGTGCATTTGTGAGACCAAATGGTACCACCACAAACTCATAGTGTCCATACCTTGTTTTGAAGGTTGGCTTATGAGTGTCTTAATCCTTGCTTCTTACCTGATAGTAACCAGACCTCAACTCAATCTTGGAAAATACCTTTTCTCCTCTCCTTTGATCAAAGAGGTCATCAATCCTAGGAAAAGGGTATTTATTCTTCACAGTGACTTTGTTCATCTGTCTATAATCAATACACAAACTAAGTGTACCATCTTTCTTTTTCAAAAACAACACTGGTGCTCCCCAAGGGGACACACTTGGCCTGATGTACATTTTCTCCAACAACTCTTGCAGTTGCATCTTCAGCTCTAGAAATTTTGGTGTACTCATCTTGTAGGGTGTCTTAGACACTGGTGCTACTCCTGGCATAAGTTCAATGGTAAAATCAATGTCCCTCTTTGGAGGAAGTCCTGGAATTTCATCAGGAAAAAAATACTTGAATTCCAGTAACACATGGAAGTCCTCCAACCTCAGAGTCTCATTCTCTGCTCCAAAACATGGGCTGCATACAACCTGTAACCTTTCCTACATAACTTTTTCAGCTGCATTGCTGAAATATTCCTAACAAAGATCACCTTTGGAATGCCTCTTACAACCCTTAAGTTTCCTTCTTCATCCATGTACTCAAGAGTCTTGTTGTAACAATCAAGCTTTACTCTGTGTGCTTTCAACCAATCCATTCCAATGAGAACATCATAGGAACCAAGTGGTAGAACATTCAGATATGCATAAGTGACCAATCCATCCATAACCATTGGGTATTTCTCCACCACTTCACTAAAATTTCTCTTATTCCCAGTTGCTAGATGAACTAACCATGATTTGATATGCTTTAACTTCTTAAAATCACAAATATCAACTACTCTAGGAGTATTATAATTGTGAGTAGAACCAGGGTCAATAAAAACAGAAATAGATTGCTCAACAATCTTACCTACAACTTCAACCACAGTTGACTGATGATCTTCTCGGAGGTCCTCTAGCACTGCACAAATTCTAGGGACAGTCCTTGCCACTTGTCCCAATGTCTTAGATTATTGAATGTTATAAGCTGGCCTTACATAACCCTCCTCATGAGGACAGTTCCTGCACATGTGGGGTCCTCCACATTTCCAACATTGGAGAGGCTCTCTGATTTCTTTTGGATTTCTTGGATTTCCCCCCATCAGTTTAGCTAGATGGTTCGCATCTTGTGATGGTTTCCTTTACTGATTTCTGAAGTTAGAAGTTTTGAAACCTTTCTTCCTCTGATCAAACTTCTCCTTCTTCTTGTCTTTCCAAACCTTATGGATATCAAGTTTGCTTCTGCTTTTGTCATAACAATACTTAGCTTTCCTTATTTCTTCTTCTAGAGTTCTAGGTTCATAAAACTCAATTTTGTCTTTGTATGCTTGAGGTATCCCACTCAAAAAACGTTGGATTTTCACTTTGTCATCTTTTATATATCTGACATACCTCAAAAGTTCCAAGAACTTGTTTGCATATTCTTCCATGGTCTGCTATCCCAATTTCAGCTCATGGAATTATTTGATCTGGTCATCATAGTACATGTTAGAGAGGTACTTCTGCTTGAAATACTTCTTTAATTGTTTCCACATAATTTTTCTATCACTGATTTTCTTCACCTTCCTGAGGTGCTCCCACTATATGGATGCTCTTCCATTCAAATTGAAGATGGAAACCCTTGCCTTCATATTTCCTGAGTAGTTTTGGACTTGGAAATATTTCTTCATCCCAAGAAGCCAAGCTTCAACTTCTTTACCAGTCTTTATCACACCGTTAAAGGTAGGAGGCCTTTCCTTCTTGAATTCATTAGGTGAATGGTTCTGGTAATGCCTCTTCCTCTTATTCATGTGAGATGAAGGGATGGAATTGCCACTGGATCCTTCAGAGTAAGAAAATCCACTAGAATGCCTTCTTCTTCTTCTGGTACTGCTTTTGCTTCTTTCTGGATGTATTACACGAGGCCCAGAGCTCATATTCCTTTAGATTTCTGTCAAACTATGCAACATGGTTGCATTCAGGTGATGCTTCTCTTCCTGAGCTTTAATTGGGCTTCTAATGGTGGCTGCAATGTCTGGTGGAGTCTCTTGAAATAGTATGCCATTAGAATTTGTCTTGGAATTTTTGACTTGGATGTTTCCCCCCATAACATATTCCCCGTGCCCATAGGGATCATGTCCATCATCCATGCTCTACATCCTCATGGCCGAGCCAAAAACAAACTTTTCCAATCTACACTATGACTCTGTAAAAATGTGTGAAACAAACATATTGCTAGCTGCTAACAATGTGTTTAAATTATGAAACCAATAGCTCTGAAAACTATTCACTTGGCCTATTTAGTCTGTAGCGCTGCAACTAGCAGCTCTGGTACCAATCTGTAGCATCCCCATACCCCATAATGCAGATAATTAAAAAAATTTCTTCAAGAACCCTTGTTCTCCTTTCGAAACACTGGGCATGGGAGTTAACATACTCTCCAACATTCAATATGGGGCTTAGGAACCACTGTAACAGTCATTCCGCCCTTGAGAGATCCCTTCTGTGACTGAAAACACCTTTTACGCACTAAACCTATCCTTTACGCACTTCGGATTTTCGACCTTCTGACCTCAGAAATCGAAAATGGGAAACACAATGTGCAATGGAAACATTTAACCACTCTTTCTCCTTTCGCCTCCCACACTTCTACCTTCTGCCCTTCCGACCTCAGAAATCGGGAATTGGAAACATAATGTGCAATGGAAACATTTAACTGCTCTTCCTCCTTCCGCCTTCCGCACTTCCTCTTTCCACCCTTCCTACCTAGGAAATCAGGAATCAGAAACATAATGTGTGATGGAAACATTTAACCACTTTTCCACCTTCTGCCTTTCGCACTTCCGCTTTCTACACTTCCAACCTTGAAAATCAGGAATCATAAACATAATGTGCGATGGAAACATTTAACCTCTCTTCTACCTTTCACCCTCCACACTTCTTATTTCCACCCTTGGAAATTGGGAATTGGAAACATAATGTGCGATGAAAACTTTTAACCACCCTTCCACCTTCGAAACTCAGAAGTCGGAAACATAATGTTCAACATAGTCCTTCAACCATGGTTCTGCCTTCTGCACTCCACCTTCAGAACTTGGAAGTCAGAAACACAACCTTTCGACGGAATTTTTTCAACAGCCTTCCGCCTTCTGCCTTTCTGCCCTCCAGTGGGGAACTCAGAAATCGAAAAAATTAAATTTCAACCTTATCCTTTTTTTGCACTTTCGACCTCGGAATTCAGAAATCAGAAAGTTAAATTTTTCCATAGAACTTTTCTGTACTTTTCCTCTTCCACCCTCCGCCTCCCGCAGGAGAATCTTGGGGTGTGGAAACACAACATTCTACCCTATTTCAACTGCTCTTTTCATATTTTTTCCTTCCACCTTCCCCAGGCGGATTTCAAGGGTGGAAATGCTAAGTCAGATGCATTATGACTTCTGTAACAAGCTTCTAGCCTCCCTGAACTTAGGAAAATGCATTGAACATACAAGGCAAATAAAGATGCAATGCAGAAAAATTCAACAACAATAACTCTACTGAAACATTAGCAATCATTCATCATATTCATAAGCATTATACATAATCAGTATAGTCATTCATAAGCAAATACATTGCATAAACAAGAATAACAGAGAATACGTATCTTGGGGGTGAAGCTTTCCCGCAACTAGCTATGTCACTGCAACGTTCCACCCAACCATAGGCCAGTGTGTTCATCAATCTCTCAACACCACTTCCACCCCCGATTTAGGCATGATTTCCATAAGGAACTAGGGAACAAGAGACTCACACACAGCCATATCAAAGCACACATAGTCAAGCCAACCTATAGTTGGGTTTATCAGACTGTCCAGCCAAGCCAACACCAAGTTGGGTTTATCAGGCTGCAGGAAATTAAGCCAAATAGATGGGTTTCATAGGCCACATAGCCAAGCCATCTAGAATTTTGGTTTCATAGACTGTACACAGTCAAGCCAACACTTACACCAAGGACCAACCAAGCCAACATATGGGTTTATTAGGCAGTCAGCCAAGCCATCATTCATAGTTGGGTTTCGTAGGTTGTCTAGCCAAGGATTACACAAGGACAAATGCATAACAAGGCACAGCTAAGCCAATATCCAATTAGGTTTAATAGGATGCCCAACCAAGCCAATATACAATTGGGTTTCACAGGCTGTCAGCCAAGCCAATATCCCTTGGGTTTATCAGGCTGCTAAGACAGTGGACAGGAAGAACTGCTAATCTAGTGAACTCATCCACTAGGCTAAGGACACCTTCATAAGATCTATTTGGCCTGAAATCCATGTTTCCTACACACCCAACACAAGGAAGTGTCGCCTTCTCTGCTCCATAGTCCGTCGGGCTACAACTTCCCTTCTAGTGTTCTTCAAGATGTGAAAAGCAGATTCACCAGCCACTCATATCTTATTATGAGGTTCCACACTAGGTTTATCAAGAACATTCTACATCTCTTCCACTCCTAAGTCTTGCATATAGCTCAGACCCAAACTAAGGTACACATCATAGTAACCACAGGGAAAAACAAAGCCACACAGACTTCACTCTGTAACAAAGAGAATTAGGGTATAATTGCATACCACCATGTCACTCAAGAAAACATTGTGGAACCACACTTCCATGACTTAGGGTAGTCGAACCACCACACTACGTGTCTCCAAGGAAATCAGGAAACTACAGAGGACCAAACTCTCATAAAATCAATATATCTCCACCTCCCATTCCCTTAGCAAAACACAGTGGAACCACACTTCCGTGACTCAGGGTAGTGAACCATCAACAACACACATGACCAAACTGATCAGATTGATCGAAATGATCTGGAATGATAGAATAATGGCTGGGAATGAACAACCACAACGCTGCCGAACAAAAAAACTTTTTCCCCCAACTGAGGAAAGACGGACTCGCATGCATCACGTGTTTCCTTGTGTCAGACACAAGATCGTGGCTTCCCAGATTGCATACTTGTAGGATTTCTTATACAAGCAATTAGGATGTCATTCCTTGCTCTACCCAAGGCATTAACTGCCTCAAACAACTTCTAGAAGAAATGAATGATTGAGGATAGAGGACGAAAAGATAGCTGAGGGTTCATGGGTTTCCCCATTGACATCTGGTCACACCCTATTGGCCCAAGGGGTTTAACTAAATCCCCACCTTATCCCTTATGGAATCATGCCTCCATCTCTTCCATGATGCAGTCCCATATCTAGCTGTGGTATTTTATTAATTTGTACATTTACATGATATTCAAAAACATGTTGTGCTTGACTAACATAATGAACCATGGCCATCAACCTTGATCACCCATACAGAAAACACCAGATCAGTGACAGGCCCTTGGCCTTGAGCTCCATGTCTTTATATCAATACAATATATACATCATGTACAATTCAATACCATGGGCTCAAAACCGGGGCACGCATTCCCCTCCCCCTTGGGGTCAAAATTGGGGTATTACAATGATAAGGTCTCCATGAATTATAAATGTATTAAAAACATAACCATCGGATTGGTATGAATGAATACAGATAGATAGGACCATATATAGTGCACACATGTTTCGTGAATGATGAAGAGGTTTTGTGGAATTAAAATATGTGATGACTCAGCTCTTTGGAGTCACAATCAAACCAAGGCTCTTTGTTGCATGTGTTGTGTTTTTTTAGCATAATGTCTTGTATATAAACTTGGGGAGATGGCCACCTCCTCACATGTTTCTCAGAATAAATGAGCTAGAAATTAGGGTTGGAATGGAAATTTGGCTGCACCAATCGAGTTTCCCCCATCTATTCAATATGTTACTATGTAATAAACAAGGTCACCAATTATATGAGATCATATGTACAGAGACTAAAGGTAGGGTTTGGAAAAGACATGTTCTGGGTAGGTTTGAATTAAGTTGCATGAGTTGATGCATCACATATATAGGTTGCAACAAGAATTTGATCACCTTGAGCTATATATACATCTATCAAGCCAAATTTTAATGAAATTACAGATAAAAAATAGTTGCATAGAAAATGATTGATCACATACCATTGGGAGATGCATCCTTGTATTTAGGTTCAAACAACACATACAATCTTCCACTTTTCTACTTTTCTGATACCATACAAATATGCATCCTTGTACTTAGGATCAAACAATGCATTCAATATTCCACTTTTCTCATCTTAAGACATCTTTACACTTGAAGATTATCCAGTTCTGATTTGTTCAATTTCCCCAATTTTTTTTAAGTTTGTTTCCCCAATTTATTTCTCTCCATGTAAAGTTTTTAAAATTAGTCAATATTATTATATTATTATATATCACTATAATAGATAATATAATAGATTTATATATTAAAAACTTGCTATATTAATATTATAGTATGTACACTGAAAATGAGGGTTTCTTAATGTTAAAATGTAAAAACATGCACAATTTGGTTCAACCAAAATTAAGGTCCATGAGTGTTAAAATTTTAAAAAATGCACAATTTGACTGTCAAAATTGCAAATTTTTATTTCCAATCCCTCAATTTTTTATCTATGTTAGTTTTAGTTGTCTCAATTATTACGTTCCTGACGAGGACATATATGATTCGGTTAGGAGAATCAATACACCTTAAAAAAATTGGCATATGGACTATGGTTTGGATATAGTCTATGATATTTGTACTTTTGTATTTTTTTAAATGATGGATTTTATGTCTTTCCATTGTCTTCCTAGGCATGACATCCGCCTGGGGTTCTGTTCCCTAGAACTCTACGACAAAATCCTATTAGAAGGAATACAATAGGCTATTATCGGGTTACCTTGACATAAATGGTGTTGTACATAAATTGGGAAATGATGATTGAATTTATATTTATGGTATCCCTATTCTAGTTAACATTTGGATAAGTATATGGCCAACTCAGTTCACAATACAAATGGCATTTTTAATTAACCTCAACTTTCGAAAGAGCACATATTGAATTTTTCCTTGGTTCATCTTGTTTCACACTTTGGTTTTCGGTTTTGGTTGTGTGATCACTTAATGGCTAGTAGGCCCAGCTGTCCCTACGACCTCAATCTCAGCTTGCTAAATTCCCCTCCAAACCCCTTCCTACTCACCAAGGTTAGTCAGTATTTGGTTCCATACTCATGGGTTTTATTTTTGGAGACAATTTATTTCTCTTTGATGAAATTGCTTGTGGTTCTCTGCTATTTTTAGGGAAACTAATTTCTCTTTGATCAATTTCTTGTGGTTTTTTGTTTTCGACAATTATGGAAAATAATGAAAAATGTCTCTACCATCTCAATGAAACCTAGACCGTCGATGACGAGACGTCTAGCACACTGGTGAGGTGGCATTGCAAAAACCACATTGTCTTCCCATAGAGATAGGGCCCAATATTGTGACCTTCATGCCACACATCGAGTAAGAGAAGAAATACACAACTATAAAGAAAACCCAAGAGCCATATCAAACTCGGTGTTTAAATCCTCTTGCCACACCTACGCAATTAAGCAATAGTCCCATGTAGGAATATTTTCCAAAGTTTCCATGTCATTCCCACACCTCCACACGCGGGGAGAAACCTCACCATTAATTTGCAGGGTGTCTTCCATGAGAAACATTAATGCGAGGAGTCTCATCGATATCCCTTTCACATGCACTTGTATTGAAATGTCGTCTCTCATTGGTGTACACTACCACCATTTTTTCAATGCATGTCTGCCCACATGCATGTATGCCCATGTCGTCTTTGAATCTTGTCGTGGGTTGACCATATGGGGGGTTTGTAAGCACCCACATTTGGGAACATTTCCGCTCAGTGTTAAAGAATGACTCCACATCTCATATTATATATTTTTCAAAATTATTTTTCAACCACTATACTTATGGCCAATAATATAAAACCCTTAGACTTTGAAAAAAAATATTTTGTGTGAACCTCTATACTAAATCTCATGAAAATCCCCATTTATAAAAGATCATATTATAGATTCAAAAGTATGTTAAGACGCAAATATATTCATTCATCACTAAAATGAGTACCCAAATGCATTCAATTGCTTATGTACTAAAAATAGTTATGTAGGGCCTAAATGGTGGTTTAGGGCATCGTAAATGGCCTATGAGTGCTAGACATACTTGTGTGGACCTAGACCTTAGTTGTCAATATCATGCCATGATTTGTTCCCTAAGAACCATCCATGGTGAGCATATGTCATTAATACACTAAATATTCTTTATGTATGTCTTATCTAGTAGTTTGGGTTGTTGTATATGGCCTTAGACCCTATCTTCATATCTCAAACAATGGCCAGGCCTAAAGAACCATCCATGGTGTTATAGATCTCAAAATGGCACCATATATGTTTGCATGCCAACATTAATTCTTATTATAGAATGTGTGATGAATTGGAGTTCCACTCATTGTTAGTTTTTCAAGCATATATATATTCGAGCAAAGTGTTTACTGTTCTTTTAA
>LPNX010028736.1:417441-490227 GCA_001517045.1 Pseudotsuga menziesii | reverse complement strand
ACAGAACTGGTTAATCTCCAAGTCTCCCTGGCTAGCTTCAGGGTGGTCACTTATGACCTCAGACCTTGGAGAATGCCTACTGATGCTGATTTCAACACTCATGGCCCATGATCTCTAGAGGCAAATGTTATGGCCCAAGTCTTTGTATTTTTACCTTGGATCATGACATTAGTCATTAGAACTTCACTTGGGGTTCCAAACCTCAAAATGCTAACCATATCTTACTTGGATTCCAAATATTTGTTATGCAGGGAATATGACCATGTACCTAAACAACACATGACATAACATCCTACTGACATAAGTGAAACAACTATCTCATGGACATAAGTGATACCCATAAATATCACACTTAGTCCTCCAAAAAAATGATGAACCTAATATCATTGAAACACTAACTTCTAATAAATTTATTTACCCTAACCACTATGACCCTGGACATGTAATTACAATGACTCAATTGTAATGGTACTAAACCATTGTCTTTTATCAAAAACTATAGCAATCCTCACATGGCATCATAAAAAACTCATTAGAGTTATCAATGGGAACAAACTATTTTTTACCATCATGAAAAGTAATCATAAAGAGTATTAGTGAGGGTCATTAAAGGATCATCACTAGAAGTGTCACCAAAGAGAGAATTGGCAACAAGCCCTTAATAACCCTCACCAAAAGCGTTATTGAAAAAGGATTTGGTGACAAAACTTAAAGGAATGTATCCAAAAACAATTACAATGGTGATTTTTAAAGGTCTATCATCATATGTGACATTGGTGATGACCCTTTAAGTCTTGTCACAAGCATGAACCTCACCAATGGGTATTAGTGAGGAACACTAAAGGACCATCACTAGAAGTGTCACCAAAGAGAGAATTGACAATGGGCCTTTAAAAACCATCATGAAAAGTGTTAGTGAAAATGGATTTGGTGACAAGCTTGAAAGGAATGTCTCTAAAGGATATTACAATGACAATTTTTTAAGGTCCATCATCATATGTGGCACTAGTGATAACCTTTTAAGGTTTGTTAAAAACATGTACATCACCAATGACCTTTTGTAGTATTGGTAAGTGTCATAAAAATCTTGTCATGTGGCCCATCAACACTATTGGATGGCCCCAAACCATGGTTCCTATTATCCCTAACCATGTACTAGTACCTAAAGATCCAATTCATGCTCATAGACCTCATGTTGAAAAAATATTCCATATGTAGGGACCGTGTAGTGGTCCATGGCCCATGAGACTTAATATCCTTAGTTTGGTGTTAATTATGTGTTTTTTTTTTCATTATTAAAAACTTCTTAGATCATCAATCACTTACTACCGCCAACATATAAACACACCTAACACAACCAACCCATGTAGATAACTCATGGACCTAGAAGAAAATGATTTAGATAGAGGCCCTAGATTTTATCCTAAAACCATGGCTTCGGTTCCTGGAATCATCTATGGTGTTCCAAAGCTCAAAATAGGGACCATATACCACTATTATGTCTAATATTCTCTATGTATGCATTGTGTGGTTATACGAGGTCCTATGCATGGTCCATGCAATTTACAGTAAATTGTTTCTCTATCTTGAGTGCCTCAACTATAGAGATAGCTCTAATGGGATATGGTGTTGAATGATGATGCAGACCCATCACCCTTCCTAATGTCACCTTATATTGTGCATGCTTAGCTCTAATGTTTTGATGAGATGCATTGTCAAACCGATGTGACACACCTAACACACATAAATGATCCACTAAAAAGTAATTAATAGAATTTACTTGTTTACAAACTAAATATTCATGGAATTTGGTGGTAAAAATTTACTTGTTTGAATAATATAAAAATATCCTTGAAAAATATATTTATGGGTGTCCTTTTTAAAGGCCACCTAAATGTTATGAGAATTGAAGTGTTAGGGGCAGTTTTTTACAAACTGCCTTCAAAACCTCAATTCTCATGAATTTTGTTTTCAGAGGGGGGGTCAAAAAATAACCTCAAAAAGTTCAATGCTCATTAATTTTATGGGATTTTCAAAAAATGATCTCCACAAGTTCAGTTTTCCCTTACTTTTAGGGGGGTTTAAAAAAATTGCCTTCAAAAGTTCAATTCTCATGACTTTTAAGGGGGGTTTTCAAAACAATCCCTCCAAAAGTTCAATTCTCATGATTTTTAGTGGTTGTTTCCAAAATTCCTCAAAACATTCAATTTTCCTTGAATTTAAGGGGGGGTTAAAAAAACGCCTCCAAAAATCATTTTTCCTGACTTTTAGCGGGGGGAGGGTGGGGTGTTCAAAAACTACCTCCAAAAGTTCAAATCTCATGTCTTTTAGGGGTTTCAAAAAAACACCTCCAAAAGTTCAATTCTCATGATTTTTAGGGGTTTTAAAAAAAAAAAACAATGCAAAAAATAGATTTAGGGGCGGGATTTTTAAAACCACCCCAAAAGTTATGAGAATTGGACTTTTGGGGGCAGTTGTTAGAAAAATGCCACTAAAAGTCCAATTATCATGATTTTTTGGGGGCGGTTTTTAAAGACCAATACGTAAGCCCTAAAAATATTGAGAGATGTTTTTTCTAAGACCACCTCAAGCCTAGACTTCCTGCAAAAATCTAAATTGTTGTAGTGCTAGCTCACTCTATGCAATGACTCCACAATGCTCATGGAAACCTTGATCTTCAGGTACATCACAATGTTTTTCTCAAAAAAAATCTAATTCATATAATCAGGCATGGAATACATCAACACCATGGATTTCTTTGTCACCTCCACTAGCTCCACAACATCCCTAGAAACGGGGTTGTTGTGGGCCTTCTTATGATATCATGTCTAACTTCCCTCATCCTGCAGTACATCAATTTCATTTAGTGTATCTTGTAGTTCATAAGTTTATTATAAGACATCCTATAGCACATTAGTTTCCTGCATTGTTTCCTATAGCACACACATATCTTGTATCATTTACACTTCCTACATCGCCACCATACTCTCCACAAATTCCTTAATCTCAAATCAATAATTCCATGCAATTTCAACTACCTATCACTCCAACCCTCCTAAGACTGACATAATTCCTTACCCAACCCATCCCCGATCAAAATAATATAATAGTCCAACCTACATACAATACTGGCATCCAAACTTTCCTCGTGTATGCCATTATTCCTATGCCATTAAAAGAAATTCATCTTGTATCCAGGAAATCTCTCAATAAAAATACTTCAATAGTCATTTAGGAGAATGAGGAGGAGGAGGATCCCATGCCTTCTCAATAAAACATCAATAAGCACTCACAACTTCAAGTCCAAAATTAGTCAGATCAAATCAGACAACCTTAGCAATAAACACTCAAGAAACACAAACACCATAGTCTACTCAACCTCCATTTCCAAAATAGATATAGGTGAAAAAGATAATCACTCCAATTGAATCTGATTTCATAGTTGAGCCAAAATATATTTTTGTCAAAATCCCCTTACTAAAAGATATAAAAGATATACCCATTTACACTAAAACGATGAGAGATCTCTGTATTAGAAAACCAAAAATACAAAAGAGGGAACAATCAACAAATCAAGTCATAGAAAACCTAGATAGTCTTATGTTTTCTCAAGTTACTTTTGAAAAATATGTAAACCCACGAAATCCCATGGTCACTATTTTATCAATAACCTCCCCATTGAAAACACCCTGGTCAATTTGGGAGCAACCATCAATGTAATGAATCTAGAGACTCTCACCTGATTAGGACACACCACTCTTTCCCCTACCCCCACAGTTCTTGAATTAGTTGATATATCAAAAATCAAACACAAGGGAGTATTGGAAGATGTTATTGTCTCATTGGATTCATGGGTGTTTCCAGCATACTTCTATGTCTTGCAACCAAAATAAATCTTAGGAGGACATCCCATAATATTAGGACAATATTGGCTAGCCACAACCAATATTTTTATCAATTGTATATCAGGTAATATTAATTTCACATGGAACAGATACTAAAAATATCACGCTTTACCCCCCTGCTAAAACTACATCTAAATTGGAATGTTCCCAACAACTTGTTAAATATGATTAGATGTGAATGTTTGAGAAAAATCATAGATGCTTGAAATTCACAAGTTTTATCAATTAATTTCAGCACATGTGAATCTCATCAATCAGTCGCATATGAATCTCATAAATATATCAACCACATAAATCATTCAACCATGAGAGACAAGATATACCCTAGGAAAACCTTCCAAATACAGAGAATTAAAAACCCAGCAATTCTTTGAATATGATAGATATATTTGCAAAGAAAATGTTTGCAACACATAAATAGATTTTTTGATAAGAGATATCACCCCAACGGTAGAGAGGAGAGATCCAATACAAAATGATAATCAACTATAATGAATTTTTCATATGCCTAGCATATTAATAACAAGAAAAAACATCTAGTATGCATAAGGTAGTGAATGGTAGGATCTATAAAACTCTTTGGAAGCATAACATAACACATTGATGAGGAAGATATTAACTAGAACTCCCTCCATGCAAACATCCTCTCCCTTCGTAGTAACTGGTGCCAAGTTGCCACTTAGAACACTTCATCATGCATAGGATATGTGTCTTCCTTTCCTCAATTAGCTGTAACTGAATGTGAACTTGTTGAGCTGAATGTGAACTGACTGAACTAATTGTGAAATGACTAAATTGAACTCAATCTTCATTTGAGTGCATAATCATAAAGTTAGGAGGATAACTTAATGACTTTGGTGCTTCACAATTAGTTTTATCCATGTGCAATTTCTATTATTATCGTTTGCATGGAACTTCTTAGTTAACTGATGCATGCTTTATTACAACTGAGGATTTACTAAATCCTTTACAATTTGAGTTCACTTGAAGGTAATTATAGGAAATTTGAATCCATTATCTTTCTCTATGCTTTATCTCATTATCATTAATTAATTACTTCATGGTCCATATGTGTATTAATTATTTATCCATCTTATCATATCATACTTAGAAGAATTATTCCATATGGGTGCTCATTTATATTACCCTGGGTCATATAGTCATATGCTAAAGTAATTCACTCTAGGGGTAGCTAAACCCTAAAGGAGACTTATAGCACTCAATGACCATGACTAGCAATATATCACATAGAATAACCACATGACTTGATACGACACAAGTTTCCAGTATTTATACAACACAAGACCATCTATAGTTAAGGAAATCCATCTCATAGGGTACTTTTTATGATAATTATTGACTTGATACAACACAAGTCTACAATCTTGATACAACACAAGACTAGTCTTGATATAACACAAGACTCCAATATTGGTACAACAAAAGATTCTAATCTTGATACAACCCAATATCACAGTACATGCATCCCACCTCAATACATGAGGACACATATGGAACTTGATACAATACAATGTAATGACTTAATACCACACAATTCCCTAGATTGATACAACACAAGTATCAAAGAATGACTCCTGATACTATACATTTCACAAAGGAAAATATTTATATTTTTTTAATAGTATCCCAAGCCATGGGCCTAAAAGAAAATACCAAACAAAATATGATTAAACATTCATTTCCAATCCATATTTCCCTCAACATTTTGGGGCGCACTCATCCTCTTTGTCTCAAGCTTCTTTAGATCACCTCTTATATCAAGATTTGTAAGAAACATGCACCATAGAACAATTAGATTATGCCTTCCTATTAGAATTCCCCACATGTTCAATCTTTTAATATGACACCAAAACTATAGAAATTCTTCTTGGTAAAACTTTGAATATCAATTACGCATTAGACAGTTCACAAGAAGAAAAA
The DNA here is from genome assembly GCA_001517045.1 of Pseudotsuga menziesii. NCBI lineage: Eukaryota > Viridiplantae > Streptophyta > Pinopsida > Pinales > Pinaceae > Pseudotsuga > Pseudotsuga menziesii. Next base: position 484,381 of record LPNX010028736.1, on the reverse strand, counting down.
TAATTCAAGTTTTGAGAGAATATTATGATTTTTTGCATGGAAGTATACTGACATGAAAGGAGTTCATTCAAAGACATATACCCATCACATTTACATCTAGGAAAATTCCAAGCAATCAGGAAGACACAAATAAGCATGAATCCAACATTAGGGGAAGTGGTAAAAGAAGAACTTCAAAAATTACTCAATGTAGGTTTCAAATATCCTATTTATGATAGTCAATGGGTGTCCCCTTTCCTCATTCTCCCAAAAAGGAATGAGAAATGGAAAGTGTGTTTTGATTATAGAGAACTAAACAAAGAAACCTTATGTTATATCCTTATTTGTCCTCCGTAGAGCTTAGAGGAGATATATATTAATTTGTTGTCCTTACCTGTCTAACCCTTGAAATTGATTTCCCTACTAAAAATGAGCCATATCATTCCTTACACCACTATAGAAAGGGATAAAGTCACTTATTATTCCACCATGGGGAATGATAGCCTCCAGAAGCCTCATTTTTTCCTTATTTGTTGAGAAAATTTGGGAAATGAGTTGGATCCACATGTATTAATCTAGGAACTTTTAAACCTATCTAAATGTGAGAGTACCTGGGAGTCTATATTCATTTGATTACCTTCCTTCCTTCATCTATATAATGGAGGAATTTCAAGGGAGAAGGGGAGCAAAAATTAAGAGTTCCCTTACTCCGCCAAAATTGTAGAGAGATTCTTTTCACAATATTGTAATTCTATTGGGATTCTTGTGCATCATATAGCCATTGTCAACATTTTGGTTGAGTCAAGGAAGGCTTGGATCAGCGAGCTTAGAGGAGATATGTATCAACTCACTGAAGGTTTTCTATTTGATGTATTGTTCTCATTTTCATATTATAGATTGTTGGGCCCAGGAATGACCCGTTTTTGACGACACTTGATATACTCTTTTTGCCTTATCTTACCCTATTTTCATGCACCTAACAGATGTTTTTCCTTCATTGGAGCCCTGATTCCTTATAGGTATGATTACTTATTGTTTTATCTTATTAATACTTATGATTGTAATAAATAGGGATTTACCTCTTGAATTATGCTAATAAGTGAGATTTTATGAATACTGTTCAAAGCATGAAGGATACAGGTGCATCAGGTCAAGCGAATTCTAGAAGAGACGAACATCTATTTCCAGATGTACCCATAGAATCTAACTTTGCAAATGAAACGCAGTCAAATATCCTCATCCTACACAAGTTGCAATAGACTCGGCTCAGCAGCGTGCCATTATTCAAGGGTAGCTGCAAATGACGGAGTACTTCTTGATTTGGTTATGTTATTTCATTATCGTTTCATGCAACAAACTTCCTATATTCTTTGCTTCTGTTTCGCCACAGTTGTAACAACGCATTGTAATAGGGCAGTCTGAAGATCATAGATCTTCATGGCTTCCCGATATTAGTGGATATAAGTTATGAATATTAATGTATAAATATTAGGGAGTATGCAAAGCCAAGGGTTGGAAAATAATTGATCATATTGTATAAGCTGTGACAGAGACTGTACTTTCATTCCATTATCTAATACAAGGAGTAGGATTCTTCTGATTTCTGTGTTTTAACTTGTGGTAGTTTCTGGCATCTCTATTTGAAGGCTGGGCTCGCCTTCCTACAGAGATCGCCGAGTTAATTAGGTATTTATCTTCTCTGTCGTGTGGTGTGGATGTTACAGTATATGTATTCTTTTATAACAGGTGCAACAATAATGATTTATTGTGTGTTTCCTCAATTGATCAGTAATCGCATTTCTTGTAAGCTGCAATAGAGTGGTGTGATAGTCTACTATGTAGACTAATTTTCCTTATGCACTTGTGTGGTAGTTGTCACAGTCGAGCTCATCCCTAGTTTCTTTCAATTGCTATCTTTCTTGAGTTTCACTAATTCAGTCCATTCACAGTTATAATTGTTGAGTTCAATTTCTGCATTTCTAATTTCTAAATCAAGTTGGATTGAGATAGTTATAATGGATCCTCAGATGGCCTGGTAATTTAGGATTTAACTTTCTGCAAAAGTAAATCTATATTTTTATTTTCTAAATCTTTTATTTCTAGATCAAGGTTGTAAGAAGGTATTTGTGATTTTGCATTCTTAAGAAGGTAAATAAGATTAAGTTAATCATGGGAAGAGTTGGGCTGAATAGGAAGGTAGGAAAGTTTATTCAACAGTATCAACTACTTAGTGTTTAAGCACAGATAGTGTAAAATTATCTTTGCAACAAAAATACTTTCTTGGGTTGATCATTTATATTGAACATTCTGTATGTTGGCTTTAATTAACTTGCATATAGAGTGCCCAACATTTTTGGCGCCATTGCCGGGGTAGGTAATTATTAGACACCATAGTAGTTTCATCCAGCAGTTGCATCCATTCATTTTTCTTTATTATTTTTTTAATTTTGCATGTTTTGGGTTGCATGAATACGAGAAGGGTACATCGTGACATTCCTACAACCCTCAGAACCCCACCGAATACTAATATTGTAGGTGGTCAAGGTCATGGATGAAATCCATCCTTGGGAAGAAGAACATTCATTGGCGATCTGGTTTCCAGAACCAATTCCTCGACAAGAGCTCGCCATCAGGGGTCCTCCATCAAAAGAATCCCAATCATTCCTAGGGTGGAAGCATCAGTTTCCATAGTGGAGAACATAGGAGAATCTGCGACAGCCTCAGGTGTCCCTGCGGAGGAAGACAGAGTTAGTACTATGGGATCAGCTAACCGAGACCTAGTATATCACATTAACGGGAAGGTGGTGACAAAAGAAGAGTGGACATAGTTCCATAAAAAATTAAACGATCCGTGGCAGCACAGAGAGGAAAGAGCAGAAGAAGACATGAATAACAGATGTGATCCACAAGATCACGAAGAGGTGATGGGAGAAAATCATCATCATGAGGGTGATTCCCTGCCTGAGGGGACTGTTTCCACACTCCAGTTCCCCATTCAACAGCCAGAGGGAATATCCCCCATGAAAAACATATCGCCATCAGTTTTACCTCATTTTCATGGAAAATCCACAAAGGATCCGGATGAATTCCTTTTCGAGTTTGATATCCTCTGTCGCAGCGATGATTACACTTCCAGTGAGCAAAAGTTGAAAATTTTCCCTGCTACATTGAAGGATAATGCATTAAGTTGGATCATGAGCCTGGGGGGTGTAACTTTCACCACATTGGACCGAATGAAACAGGTGTTCCTAGAAAAATATCAGGAGTATTGCAACACCAAGGATAAAAGAGAAGAACTATTTAAGGTGGTACAAAGGGACGACGAAATCTTGGAATATTTTGTCGAGAGGATTTTGTGCAACGTGCAGAGAACTGGACATACTAATATGGGGTTAGATGTGCTCAAGATAATCCTACTTTGTGGGATTAGGGAAGACTAACTATACATGTTGAACTTGTTAGGAAAGGGGGACATCTCAAAGGAAGCCTTTGAAAATATTGTTGAATTATGCAAGAGGTATTCAAGAGGATCTTCTAGGAACAACAAATGGGACAAATAGGATAAAATAGAATGAGATGTCTTCGACAGAACATAGAAGTCATCTAATGGAGAAGCCACCTGGGCAAAAATAGGAAACCTCCTCAAGAATTTCAAGACAGAAATGATGAGCTCCATCTCCTCAAAAATAGATATCCTGAGGGAAAAGCAGAAACAAGTAGTAGAAGATATAACAATCGATGTATTCTTCCCTAAATGTAGGAAGAAACATCCATTAGAGGAAATTTCAAAATGGGCCTCCTAAAAAAAAATTGATAAAATAATAGTTAAAATAAATATTTATTAATTTTGGAGGAAGAAAAGAAAAAAACTACTTTTTGTTTGTATTTTTGACATATCTTCATGTGTTTTTACTCAAATTTTGATCAAGAGAGCTCGTTGGATGCGGAATTAAATTCCACATCCAACGAGTACCCACTCGGCATACTTTTGACGGACCCCGCTACCCCAAAAACAAGAAATACCTGAAAAAATGTGATGATGACATCATCACATTTTTTCAGGTATTTCTTGTTTTTGGGGTAGCGGGGTCCGTCAAAAGTATGCCGAGTGGGTACTCGTTGGATGTGGAATTTTATTCCACATCAAACGAGCTCTCCCGATCGAAATTTGAGTAAAAACACGGGGAGATATGTCGAAAATACAAACAAAAAATGTAGTTTTTTTTTATGATACCTATCCCCAAATTTATATTAAAAAGGTGTTTAAGACCTATACGGTATTTCAAATTTAAAGCAATTTCATTGGCTAGCACATGATGACATGGAATTTGAATTAAAGTTAAAAGGCTCATTTTGAGTTCAAATTTCCTCTAATGCCCTGAAGGAGTGCCCACTCAATAAAGTAGAAGTGTGTCAGCTCTATGAACTGAACCATGATACAAAGGAATGCCCTTCACTACCTCAAGTGAAGGTAGTTTTGAAGGAATCAACTCCAGATGTGGAACTAGCCTGAATCATTGCCCAGAAAAAGCCTTGGCAGCCTTGAAATCAAGGCATGACTCCATACTCGTTTCCATTTTTGAATAACATGAATAATTGGAATAATATGCATCACATGACTACACAATTCCCTTCATCTTATTCCAACCATCAATGGTATCCTTCTCAACCTCTGATGCAAAATTTTAACTCCTGTAACTCTTGGACATAGCCACCAAACCAACAAAATTCTTGGTCTCCTGGGTGGAGGAACTTCGATCCAGGAAGCCAGTTTCCCCATAACCAACCTCCTCAATAGTTTCCACATCAACAATTTCCTCATCAACCATACCCTCCTCAACAATACCCTCAGCCTTATTAGCAGTATCAACAGTCACAGTTGCAACTCCAAAACAATGTTGCACCCAATATTCCTATATGACCATAGCTTCCTGCTCAACCTAACCCCAACCCAAACAATAAAGTAGTCCATCAATTTGAGACTGCTAACATGCCCGCTTACTCTATTACTCCAATTCCCTGTAACGACATCTGCTTACGATCAGGGAGGGTAGTGGAACCTTTGGTCATTGAGGATGTTCCATCCTCTCCATCTGAAGAAATGATGAACCAACAGTACTTATCCAGCGCAACGATCCCCATTATTGAGGACACTGAAAATACTACCGAGATACTAGATGAAACACAAGAAGAAACATCTATTGACACACAGCCTACACAATTGATTAGGGAACCACCATATCCTAAACGACTAACACTACAGAAGGCAGTGGAACAACCTCAATTTAACTTCTTAGGATAGTTGAAAAACCTCTATGTCAAAATTCCACTGCTGTAAGCCCTTCATTATGTGCCTATCTATGCTAGAACTGTTCGGGATCTGTGTACAAGAAAACCAGGAATAAAACCCAGGGATCCTTCCACTGTCCATGTTATAGGGAAATTATTTGAATTAATAATGGGAAAAACCCTCCTGGCCAAATATGATGATCCTGGGAATCCCACTGTCACTATGTAGATTGGGAGCACACAGATACCAAACGTACTAGTAGATTTAGTCGCAACTATTAATGTCATGACCATAGAAACTGTAAGAAAACTTGGGCTCACTAATCTCAGGCCAACTCCTACCATTCTAGAACTTGTAGATAGGTCCACCATCAAACTCGAGGGAATATTGGATGACCTTATTGTCTTATTTGATTCGTGGGAATATCTGGCTGACTTCTTGGTTCTGCAACCCAAGTCGCAGCTAGGAGGACACCCGTTGATCCTGGGAAGCCTCTGGTTAGCTACAGCTGATGCTTGCATTAGCTGTCAGTCTGGGTCTATGACCATATCATATGGGACCAAGATAAAGAACCTTACCCTCTATCCTCTAGCTCGACCGAGTCTAGAAGTTGAAACTCCATTATGGATGGAGCTAGAGGAAGAGGAGGGTGTTCAACCATTGTTAACGATAGGGAAGGACTTGACTTTCAAAGATGAAACATAGGACGATGCCATCAATAATTTCATCAGTGAACCCACTTATGGCAATAAAAAATGTTATCAGATCCTGAATAGTACTCTAGGTGAAGAAGAACAAGAAAATCTAACAAAGGAGACATTAGTGAGGGATACTCACATAGTTCCAGTGTTGAAAAGTTTGAAAAGTGTTCCAGTCGAGATAGAGCTTGGAAAAACCCTGAATATCAATCCCAATCTTGCTTTGGATGAACACGAATGACTAATTGTTAGAATAATCAACCCATAGTTACCCACCTTAGACACTAATTAAATCATTTTTGTCTTATTACCTAGTTTCCTAGATTCCACTCTATGTTAGTTGCCTTCTACATGTCCTAGAAGTCAACAAATGCCAAAACTGAGTCATGGAGTGCTTGGAAAACATCTTGGAAACCCATTTTAGCATGTCTTCTTTATTCTAAATCCTCCAAAGCACATATCTACTTTTTCTGAAAAGTTGTCTGTTTTATTGAGATTTAAGACAAACGGAAAAGCTAGACTAGGTGTAGTTGACTTGTTTTTTTCCCACATCATCCTCCCTCCTTTTCTCCTAATAAAAGCATGTATGAGTTTTCTTTCCACCCCTCATTATCTTGCCTACTTGACTTAGCCAATTTGTGAGCATCTTGGTGGATTTGGAAACTGCTTTATGCACCTATGGGGGATTTGACTAGATTTAGTAAGCCAGCATTTTGACCTTTTCAAATGGAATCCTTATGCATTTGAATATCTCATGTAATTATATATTTTAGCATCCTATTACTTCATAAGTTTGTCTATTGTACACTTACTCAATACAAATTAGTGTTATGCTCCAATTTCAGTTTCCTTTGGTGTTAATTTTGCATGTTTGATTAGCAATTTTGTGAGTGTAATTGTTCTATCTCTTGGGTTCAATTTCCACATGGTATCAAAGCCTTTCTATATCAATTTATCTCCTTCCATATTGCTATTGCAGGTTCAACATCTTGACTGGGAGCATATTCTGCTGACTGAAGGGCACAATTTCTGAGCTATGGACCAATATCAGAAGATCATCTTGACTCCATTCAATTTCTTTGAGTGGAAAGCTAAGATGGAGATATTTTCAAGAGAGAAAGGTCTCTACACGGTGACTATGGAAACTGAGGTAGATCACAATGCAGCTGCTGAGAAAATCAAATGGCACAACATGAGGGATGAGGCCTATGGTCTTTTGTGTCTGATCATTTCAAGAGACCTCCTCTTCCATTTTGATGGATTGACATCACCTAATGAAGTGTGGGAGAAGCTTGTATATTTTTTTGGTAAGGCATATGAGATGAGAGGACATCAAATTGAGAATGAGCTGATCTCCTTGAGTCCCAGTAGCTTTGAATCCTTGTAACTCTATTTTTCCAAGTTTAAATCCCTTGTTTTGCAGCTAAAACACCATGGGATCGAAAAGAAGGAAGAGCAACTAGTTTTGGCCATACTCTCTAAGCTTGGCCCTGACTATTTAATGTTTTTTTTTACCTTCCATGCCACCAAGTTGACAGCTTGAGCCTGCAAGATGCCTAAGCTTGCAGAGTTCATGGAATCCCTCACACATGAACAAGATAAGTTGGTGATGATGGGCACCATCAAACCTTCCAAAGAGCAAGCTTTGGTTGTTGGATATTCAAGGGTGGATTCAAAAAGAAAGGAAAAATATAAAAAGCCACCCGAGCAAAAGAGAGACAAGAACAAGTCTCAAGAGGAGCCCCATGGTTCCAAGAAGAACTCCCAGAAGAAGAAGAACAAAGGAGAAATGAGCAAGTGCACATACTTTAGTAAGGGCTATCATCTTGAGAGCTCTTGTATGAAGAAGCAAATTGGCATGTTGACCCAAATCCTAGAGAGGAATAACATCTCCCTTCCTAATTTCTCAAAGAAGAGGGAAGGAGGATCAAATTTAGAGGACTGAGAGAGAGTACATGCCTTGGTTTCTGGCACATCAAGCTCACCTAGCTTCATCATAGACTCTGGAGCTTCTAGACATATGGTTTTTACAAAAGGGACATTCTCCTCTCTTGACATGTCGAAAGGTCCACCAATAGTTTTGGGAGATGACTCTCTCACTGACAGTTTGGGGACGAGAAGGATTGATCTTGACCTTGGTAAGTTCAATAATGTGTTGTATGTTCTAGGTCTTGCCTCTAATCTCTTGTCAATGTAACAGATGACTCGCATTGGGTCTCCAAAGAAGGTCATCTTCTTCCCTGATGATGTTGAAATTATTGAGATTTTGAATGGTAAAGTCATAGCAAAAGGTGTTGTTGATCATACTTTGAAGGTATACATCTTTTCCCATTTTCTACCCTACTCAAACCCCTCTACTCTTCTGATTCATGCTAATGAGGAAAGCAAGCTTTGGCATGAAATATTTGGCCATCTTAACTACAAGTGTCTTTCTTATTTGAGTGAAAAAGATATGGTCATAGGGTTACCAAAGATCAAGTTTTCTAAGGGATCCTGTCAAGGTTGTATCCTAGGAAAACATCTAGAGCACAAATATGAGAGAGCTAGTCACAAGAGAACCTATGCACCTCTTGAGTTGATCCATAGTGACATTGCTGGTCCATTTCCTTATATGTCCATGAGTCAAGCCAAATATGCACTGAATTTCATAGATGACTTTTCCAGGTATTGTTGGGTTCACTTCCTAAAGCCTAAGTTTGAAGTTTTTGACCTCTTCAAAGTCTTTAAATCCTTGGTTGAAATCTAGTTTGGGAGGAAAATCAAGATCCTTAGATCTGAAAATGGTGGTGAGTGTGTAAAGTTTGAGTTCATTTAGTATTGTAAATATGCAGGTATTCAGATGCAACATTCGATACCTTACACACCACAACAAAATGGTGTTCCTGAGAGAAAGAACAGGTCACTGAAGGAGGTGGCAACTTGCATGATGGAGGGTAAGACTTTGCCACCAAAGTTTTGGGCCGAGGCTATAAACTGTGCATCCTACATGCAGAATAGGGTGCCTCATAAGCATCTTGATGGTATGACTCCTTTCGAAGCTTGGAGTGGGGGAAAGCCAAATGTGACCCACTTCAGGATTTTTGGCTCAAAGGCTTGGGCTAGAATTCCAACTGAAAAGAGAAAGGCTTTGTAGCCCCAAATACAAGAGTGCCTATTGTTGGGTATTCTAAAGATTCAAAAGGGTGCAAGATGATCAACTTGAGCACTAACAAATCTTTCATTGAAAGAAGTGTTCAGTTCCAAGAAGAGCCTTTAGTAGCAGTTGAAGTTGGAGAGTCTTCTTCACCACCAAATCCATTGGTTGTAAGTGGAGAGACTAATGAGTTTGATGATTCTGATATGTCTGATAATGATGATTTGATTTCAGATCCTAATAGTCCTACAAGACCAAAATGGGAAGCAAATACCATTCATGCATATGGGGAATTAGCTGGAAATCCTAGTGACACTAGGAGGACTAGATCTTAGTTTGAGAGTGCCCTTTGTGTGAAAGATCCTTTATTTGCCGAGAAGTGATATATGATGGTTGAATCAGATCCAAAGACATATGAAGATGCAGCACATGATCCAATATGGAAAAAAACCATGAAAGAAGAATTCAGCTCACTCCAGAAGAACAACACTTGGGAACTGGTTGATCTTCTCCCAGGGAGGAAGCTAGTTCAACGTAAGTGGGTTTTCAAGACAAAGTTTGCTGCTGATGGTTCACATTTGAAATATAAGGCAATATTTGTACCCAAGGGCTACTCACACGTACACGTTATTGACTACAATGAATCCTTTGCACCAGTGGCAAAGATGGACTCCATAAGGCTAGCTTTAGCCATTGCAGCTTCGAAGCAGTGGGAGGTACATCACATGAATGTGAAGTGTGCTTTCCTAAATGGAGATCTCACTAAAGATATTTACATGCAGAAACCTGAAGGGTTTGTTTCTAATCCATAATTAGTGTGTAGGTTAAAGAAATCATTGTATGGGCTCAAGCAAGCCCCCAGGGCTTGGTATGCCAAGATTGATGGCTTTCTGCAGTCATTGAGTTTTGTTTGATGCAATTATGATCCTAATGTCTATTTGAAGCTGATTCATGGTTCTTTATGATTATTTTCTTGTATGTGGATGACCTTCTGATTACAGGAAGTTCAAAGAAAGAGATTGCCTCCTTGAAGGATGCAATGAACCATGCATTTTCTATGACAGATTTGGGATTGTTGAGGCAATTCTTGGGTCTCGAGATTGCTCAATCTCAACATGGAATCAAAGTATATCAGTCCAATTATTCCTTATATTTGTTGAACAAGTTCAACATGAAATATTGCAAGCCAAGCAAGACTCCCTTCCTTTCAGGAGTTAAGCTTGAAGAAGTAGGTTCTTCTCCTATGGTAAATAATACACTGTATAGGTAGTTGATTGGGTGTTTTCTTTATCTTACACACACTCGACCTGATATATATTATGCAGTTAGTGTGGATTCAAGATACATGGATCATCCTCATGATATCCACTGGAGAGCAGCCAAAAGGATCCTAAACTTTGTTCAAGGAACAAGAACTCATGGGATCTTCTACAAAGAAAAATCTGATCTTGATTTGATTAGGTTTACTGACAGTGATTGGGTAGGTGACAGCACAGATCAAAAGTAAACATCAGGATATGTGTTCATGCTTGCAGAAGGGCCAATCAACTAGTCAAGCAAGAAGTAGAGTGCCATAGCACTCTCATCTACAGAAGCAAAGTATAGAGGAGTTGTAAATGCAGCAACTCAATGTTTGTGGTTGCAGGGAATACTTGGAGAATGTGGCATCGAATCAGAGTTTTCAGTTATTATCTACTATGATAATCAGATCCCCATTCACATCTATAATGATCCAGTTTAGAGATAGTGAACCAATCACATTGAGATCCATATGCACTACATCAGACAACTTGTGCATGATGGTACCATTCATCTACTCTTCTGTGCATCTTCAGAACAAGTAGCTGACATCTTCACCAAAGTTTTTTGTGAGAAGACATTCAACAATCTCAAATAATTTCTGGGGATTTCTGATCATGCTGTGAAGCATGATTGATGAAAATAATTCCAAAAAAAAAATTCCTGTTCATGTTTAAGGGAGGATTTTCCTACTGGGTTTTTGCCTCTTTCCTTAGTTGTATGGACAAGCAGTGTGTAAAGTGTGACTAAGCCTTGTTGCTAGGCCCTATTTTTTCTGATATTTACTCATAAATTCAGGCTTAAGTGGGGGTGTTAGAATAATTAACCCATAGTTACCTACCTTAGACATTAATTAAATCATTTTTGTCTTATTACCTAGTTTCCTAGATTCCACTCTATGCTAGTTTCCTTCTACATGTCCTAGAAGTCAACACATGCCAAAAGTGAGTCATGTAGCACTTGGGAAACATATTGGAAACCCATTTTATCATGTCTACTTTATTCCAGATCCTCCAAAGTGCATATCTACTTTTTTCTGAAAAGCTGCCTGTTTTATTGAGATTTAAGGCAAAAGGAAAAGCTATACTAGGTGTAGTTGACTTGTTTTTTTCCCACTTCATCCTCCCTCATTTTCTCCTAATAAAATCATGTATGAGTTGTCTTTCCATCCCTCATTATCTTTCCTACTTGACTTAGCCAATTCATGAGCATCTTGGTGGATTTGGAAACTACTTTATGCACCTATGGGGGATTTGACTAGATTTAGTAAGCCTGCTTTTTGACATTTTCGAATGGCATCCTTATGCATTCGAATATATTATGTAATTATATATTGAAGCATCCTATTAATTCATAAGGTTGGATATTGTACACTTACTCAATACATATTAGTGTTATGATCCAATTTCAGTCTCTTTTGGTGTTAATTCTGCATGTTTGATTAGCAATTTTGTGAGTGTAATTGTTCTATCTCTTGGGTTCAATTTCCACACTAATCACTCTATTAAAAAAATATAAGGGGGAATTCACCTAGGATTACACAGACATGAAGGGTATCCCTTCTAATCTGTGCACCCGCCACATTTATATCAAAAGTGACTCCCGACCTGTGTGTCAGCCTCAACGAAGGATGAACGCCAATCTTAGGGACATAGTGAAGGAAGAAATTCAAAAAATATTGGAAGCAGGGTTTATATACCCCATATCAGATAGAGAGTGGGTGTCTCCACTTGTGATAGTACCCAAGAAGAATGGTAAATGGAGAGTCTGCGTGGATTATAGAGAGCTAAACAAGGCAACACCGAAATATCATTTCCCCTGCCTTTCATCGACCAGGTACTTGACACCTTATCTGGGAAGAAGTTATTCTCCTTTTTGGATGGGTTTAGAAAGTACAATCAAATCCATATTTCTCCTGAAGACCAGGATAAAACCACCTTCACCTGTCCCTGGGGTACCTTTGCATACAGGGTGCTGCCCTTCGGCTTATGCAATGCACCAACCACATTTTAGAGAGCTATGATTGGCATCTTTTCAGAAATGTTTAATGATAGTATGGATATTTTCATGAAATATTTTACCCCTTATGGCAGGAACTTTGAAGAGGCATTGAAAAACTTGGAAAAGGTTTTAACACGCTGTGAGTAGACCCAACTATCTTTGAGCACTGAAAAGTGCCATATGATTATGAGTGAAGGAGTAGTGTTGGGACACTTTATCTCTGCTGATGGTATCCAGGTAGATCCATCCAAAATTAGGGTGATTGAAAACATACCCACTCCTGGAACTCAGAAAGAGGTATGTATCTTTTTAGGGTATGCTGGGTATTATAGAAGATTTATAGAAAAAATTTCCAAACTAGCTTCTTGTTTATTTACCTTATTGATGAAGGATGTATAGTTTTCTTTGAATGATGCATGCTAGACAACATTCAGTGAGCTCAAGAATAGGCTATCTACAGCTCCTATATTAAGGGGGGCCAATTGGGCTCTGCCTTTCCACATTTCTTCAGATGCCTCTGACACTGCCATTGGAGCAGTATTAGGTTAGTAGGATGGTCAAGCACCATATGCAATTTATTACATCAGTAAGAACTTGGCCCCTGCTAAACTCAATTATACCATTACAGAGAAGGAATTTTTAGCCATTGTTTACTCCATTAACAAATTTAGACACTAAATCACTAGGTATTCCACCTTTGTACACACTGACCACTCAGGCATCAAGTACCTAATGAACAAACCAGTTACTAATGCTAGGATAGCTAGATGGTTGTTACTATTACAGGAGTTCGATATTACTATTATTGACAGGCCTGGGAAATAAATTGTTGTTGCTAATTATTTATCTCGTTTTACTAACAATGATAATAGCCTACCAGTTGAGGATTCTTTCCCAGATGAACACTTGTTTGCAGTTTCAGCTCATTCCCCTTGGTATGCAAATGTTGCTAATTACTTGGCTACAGGTAAGCATCCGACACATTTGTCAAAAAGAGAGAAAAGTAAGATTATTCAACAAAGTGCCAAGTATTGTTGGATAGATGGACATCTTTTCTACATAGGTCTTGATATTGAGATCTGGAGATGTGTAAGGGAGGATGAAGTCTTCCATATCTTGAAGGCCTGTCATGATGAGCCATGTGGGGGACATTTTGCAGATAGGAGAACAGGTCAGACGGTGCCAAGAATGGGTTATTATTGGCCAACAGTTTTCAGGGATGCCAAAAAATATGTCCAGTCTTGTGATAGTTGTCAAAGAATGGGCCAACCTAATAGATTGGATGGAATGCCTCTTCTACCACAGTTAGTGGTGGAACCTTTCGACAGATGGACCTTAGATTTCATTGGTCCTATCAATCCTCATTCAAAACAGAAAGCTTACATTCTAGTTTGCATTGACTACATGACAAAATGGGTAGAAGCTGTGGCTTTGGTGAAGGCCAATGACCAAGATGTAATAGATTTCCTGTATGGAGAAATATTTAATCATTTTTGAATACCCAAGGAAGTAATCACAAATGGAGGACCACAATTTGTGTCACACAAATTCAAAACTTTGCTACAGAAGTACCATATTCAGCATAGGATAACTTCACCTTACCACCCCCAGGCCAATGTCCAGGTGGAAAGTACCAATAAAGTTATTGAACCTATCCTCACCAAAATAGTCAGGAGCCATCGTAGAGACTGGGATGACAGAATTCTTGAAGCACTGTGGGCATATTGTGCTACGTGGCGCAATACTACAGGTTTCTCCCCTTATGACTTGGTGTATGGAAAAAGCGCTATCTTTCCCTTGAAGACAGCCATGGAAGTGAACCTAGATGTAACTGAAGCCCAGAGGAATATATTTACTCAATTGAATGAACTTGAGGAAAAATGCATAGCTGCCATGGATCTGACAACATTAATTCAGCAACAGAGATCCAATTGGCATGACAAGTTCATCAAGAAGCGAGTCTTCTTTGAGGGAGATTGGGCACTGTTATATGATTCAAGATTCAAAAGGGACTTTAATGGTAAGCTAAACACAAGATGTTTAGGTCCATATTTGATAGACAGAGTATTCGACAATGGAATAGTCCACCTGGTCACCATTGATGAGAATCATGCACCATTATTCGCTAACGGTCATAGGTTGCGACTATACCATAAACCAATTTCGAGGGATGCGTTTGTTTCACAGATTGCAGCTGATCCGAGATACCAGTTGGAGCAAGGGTAGGAATTTTTCTCTTTCCCTGTCAATATTTAGAAAGTCACTTGAATTTCTATGAAAAATTTTTGTACATAAATAAACTAATGCTTAGTTCCTTTTTCATTTTTTTCTTCCTTTACACTTGATTGTTTTTTTTTTAGAATATGTGCAGGGATTTATTCAAGGAGAAATGGTTATGACTAGGCCTGACAACCATGAGCCCCTACGTAATTTTTTGTTTTCTGGAAGAGCTCCTTACAAACAAAATTTGAATGATGAACAGCTCGGCGTAGCTGCAACACTGCAGAATTTGCCTACTTTTCCATCCCGTTGCAGCTGCAACACCATAAAAACCCTGCCTATTTTTCCCGTTTCGTAGTTGCAACACCATAAAACCGTGCCTATTTTTCCATCCCGTTGCAGCTGCAACATCATAAAAACCTATCCTATTTTCCCGTTCCGCAGCTGCAACACTGTAAAAACCTCGCCTATTTTCTCGTTCCGCAGCTGCAACATTGTAAAAAACTTGCCTATTTTCTCGTTTAGCAGCTGCAACACTGTAAAGTATCCACCATTTTTCTGTTACAGTAGCCATGACTTCATTGAAATTTTGCCTACTTTTACTCTTTTTAGTGGCTGCAACTCCACTAATTTGGCTGACTTTAACTATGGATTGTGGCTGCAACTCCTCCAGATTTGTCCAAAGTCGGGCTGCAACTTCTTCAAAATTGTCTAGAATTTCTGCTACCCGTGGTTTTTTTAATTCAGGCTAACTTCACAGCTTTAATTATTATTCCATCAGGATCGACAAGATATCTTTTGGTTCGACGGGAGAAGGATCATGGTAGCATGCGTGCAATAATATTTAACTTTGAAGGCCGCATTGATACGTTGTATTATTCCAAGAAGTTACGGTTCATCCCATAATTACCAAGGTACGGTTCTGGTTATTTACATGATTAAGAATTAAGTATATTTGACAGAGTTAATCATACCTACCTTTTTATATCTATCATTACACCCATACTTCATTAAATATCCATTCCCATGATTTAATGGTTACTCAAATTTATTTCACAACCACTACCCTTTCCTAATTTGGGGAAAAATCTAAACAATGACTCTATGTTGAACTTTCCAAATTTTCCAACTTCAACCTCTGTTGTTCGTGCATGTCCTGCGCTGAAATCTCCATTGTTGGATCCTTTAATTTGCTAAGTTGATACTCGAAGTTAGAAATAAAGATAACATGGGTATCTCGACCGGGCATGAACCTCCAAACATGTAGGCACTACGAAAGAATGTTGAATTTTTCGCTATATTTGAAGCCAAGGGCTGGACTGAGTTTTTCCAACGTCTTAATGGTTTTCATCGTGAGACTGCTCTACGGTTTTCCTTAAACCTTACAGAAACCTACTCAAAGGTTATAGGTTTGTGGATAGAATTTTCTGAGGTGATTGTAGCTAAGGTTACCAGGATCCTGTAGGTAGGAAGAGCTTGGTTTGGAAGAAGAACTCCCAATGCCACTGCAGTACAAGACTTTTTGGTGGCAGGTGAACAATTGCATCCATCAGGATGGGGGATAGAATTACAGTCATTTCCTCGCCCATGGGACCAAGTGGTCATCTTCTCAAGAAGTATATCACCTGCGAAGGTAGGTACTAGACTATCTATTATTCTGAGTTCCCACTACTGTCTCATTTATGCCACAAAAATCTACTTAATGTTCCATATTTTTCTATTTAAATACCACATCACATGGTAGGCTTTGTCAGAGCAACTAAGCATCCATATTCTTCCCTTACCCACCATGGCCTCATTAAAATTTTAATCTTAAGGGCCCTAGCTTAGAGAAATCAAACATGGGAGCAATTTATTGGCCAACCTTAGATAGCCAAAGGACCTATACCTTTGCCTGAGATTCCCATAAGAGAAGTAAGGGCACCTATAGCTTTGCTAGAGATTCCCATCAAAGAAGTAAGGGCACCTACACTTCTGTTGAATGCCCAGTTGGAGGAAGAGCAGGAGGACTGGAGTCCCTCCAATTTAGTTGGGGGGGGAGCTGAGATAGAATCAGAAGAAGAGGAAGAATCGGCAGAAGATGTAGCAGTAGAAAACCCTATAGAGGAGATAGAGAATTTGGGAGCTCCAGTAGCTGAAGCTGAAGCTAAAGCTAGAGCAGCATTGGATGCTATGACAACTGAAGCTAAGGTTGTGGGAGCTGTGGTTACAGAAGAGAATACATAAGTCCTCACCATTGAATCCTCTCCTGAATGGAGGGGAAATTTAATAGAAGAAGAAACAAAGATGGTAGAGGAAAGAGAGGATGTTGAAACAGGTAATATTCCCTCTACGTCTACTGTAGGGTTGGAAATCCTTGTATCTCGAAGGAAGAGAAGAAGGTCAAGAGAAGAAATACAAGCATCTCAACTAGTGAGGAGAAGGAGAACGAGATCAGTCACAATAGCTGAAGCAACGCGAGCAAAATGGCCAGATATTGAAGCAAACATTGAATTTCCCATTTTGAGACCAAGGACAAACAATGCTCCATAGGAGCCTATTGAAGAAGAACCTCAACTTGAGGGGATTTTGTATGAAAACAGGTTACTGAAGGAAGAAGTGCAATTTGTTTAGAAGGAACTGGAAAATTGGAAGGAGGTATGTAAGAAACAGGTAGATAAAAGATTGCACACACTGGTAGAAGCTGCAGACCAATTAGAAGGATCATCTCCTACTAAGGAGGATGAAGAAGTGGAGAAAGTAGTCTGCCCTGCATGTGGGGAAATTTTTAGTCAATCAAGTTATATAGTCATAGTGCATGCATTTGAGACTCATAAAATTGCACCAGCAACTGAAGAAGGACAAGAAGCACCTGATGAAAAATTAAGGAAAGAAGATGAGCCAGAAGTAGGGCCAATCCTTGATATAGAATTGGAATAAGCTGAGCAATTACAGCCTTAGTCATCAGAATTGATGGATCAGCCTAATAAGGGGAATATTGAAGCCAATAAGAGTGTTGTCACACAAGAACCAACACCTTCAGAATTTTTGTTGAATCTGCCATTCAAAAAGGAGTTGAACCAGACATTGAGGTAATTCCTCATCCGAACTTAGAATTTTTTATTGTGACACCAGAACCATCTCAAGATACATAGTTAGTGGAGGAGCCCCAACAATAGGAAGATGACTTCAATCAAGATGTTTCTACACAAGAACCAACATCCTCAGAAGTCCTTGTTGAAGCTCCATCTCAACCAAGGACAACTGATCCTGAGGTGGATTTAATCCCTGATGTGGAGCTGGGAGAAGATGAACAGATGCAGTCACAATTATCAGGGGACACTAAGGTATTTGGGGAACAGTATTATCTTTCAGGAGATATGGAAGTAACTCAAGAGAAATTCTAGCAACATGAAGAAATGGGGGGACAGGACGCTGATACACAAGAACCAGTAGTCTTGCAGCCCCTTGTCAAATCCACGGCTGAAATACAAGTATCTATAGCTGAGACTTAGGAAAATGTGGAAATTGAAGTTCAAGAAGAAGTTGTCACACAAGAACCAACCTCTTCACAATTGAATGCTGAAGCTACTGAAGGAGAATTTCAAGAAAAGGATGTTGTCACACAAGAACTAGCATCCTCAGAACTAATGGCAGGAGTACCCATACAAGCTAAAGCTGAAGGAGGGAAGATTCAAAAAGAAGATGTTGTTACAGAAGAACCAGCATCCCCAAGAGTGGTTACTGGAGTGCTTATGCAGGAAGAGACTGCTGAAACCTTAATAGAAGAAGATGATGTTACATAAGAACTAGCATCTCCAAGAGTGGTTGCAGAAGTGCCTATGCAGGCAGAGACTATTGAAACCTTGATAGAAGAAGCTATTACACTCCCAGTGTAGAATGTTCAAGCTGAAACATCGGATGGAAAGGTATGCACTCAATTTTCCCAAAACTTTGTCAATATGGACTCTGGTGATGAGGAAAATGCAGGAGATGAAAGAGTCCAGGGGCTAATCAAAGAACTCTCACTGTTAAAAATGGAAGTGAATAAATGGAAGAGGCAGGTGGATACGTATCAAGAAGGAATGATCCCCCTCATTGATCACGAAAATACTATCAGAGAACTGGGGGATAAATGGGCAGAAGAGTTAATGTTCCATAAATTACGATGGGAAGAGATACAGAAAGAGTTGAAGGAGCTAAAAAAGTTCAAATCTATGTAGGCGAAGAAGGACCAGCTGTATACTCTTTCCCAAGAATTGTTAAGCACCAGAGCGCCATCTCCTTCTTACCTTGTATTTTTGTTTGAACAATTTATTTGGTTTAAATTGAAAGCAGTAAAGGAGGGGAGACCTTATGAAATGGCACCATCAGCCTAGTTTCTGGAAACTTTTATGGAAATTAATTTCGTTGAGCAGAACCTGCTCTGTGAACTTTACCTACATGAAATGGCTTGTCCCTTGGACCACCATTCGAACCCTACCCCTTACCTTGGAGATGTTTAGCTAATAGCTTTTGCCTCCTTTGTCAGCAATCATGTGCAGTGGAAAATATCTTCCTAGACCTACTGTCATAATGAGGCCAACACTAATATTTGGGTTCGAAGCGAGCCTCATTCCCATCGCCTTCTCCTTGCTCTGTAGCGACAAAGGCTTACATCTTCCATCAAGACCCAGCAGATAGTTGAACTTCAAGAAAGGGTCATCTCCAAGTTTGTTGGCCAAATTACCATGCAGCAACAATCAGTTTTGGAAGGTAGTAAGCATAGATGGCAGGCTACCCCTTTATCACTATAGAATAGGGACCCTTACTATTTCAGGAACTTTAAACATGCTCTTTCAAGGATCGAAGGATATGTGGGATGTATAAGGAAGTGTGGAGCTAACTGGCTGGGACTCAAGTTAAAATTTCCTCTTATCTGGTGGCCAACAAAGCCATACAGGGAAGATTTATTTTTGACAAAGGCAGAAGAAGAGCAGTGTTGGAGATATTGGGTTTCCTACAATGGATTTCTAGAAACACAGGGATCACCTAAGCTCCCTTATAACTTTTCCTCTCTCCATGAATAGAGTACAAGGACAGATTCACATTCTGAATAATGGATATTGTTGCATAGGGACATGCAACAAGACAGTTGGGCCCAAAAATGACCCTTTTTTACCACACTTGATATACTCTTTTTGCCTTATCTTACCCTATTTTCATGCACCTAACATATGTTTTTCCTTCATTGGAGCCCTAATTCCTTATAGGTATGACTACTTATTGTTTTATGTTATTAATACTTATGATTGTAATAAAGAAGGCTTTACCTCTTGAATTATGCTAATAAGTGGGATTTTATGAATACTGTTCAAAGCGTGAAGGATACAAGTGCATTAGGTCAAGCAGATCCTAGAAGAGATGAACATCTATTTCCAGCTGTGCCCACGAACTCCATATTTGCAGATGAAACACAGTCAAATATCCTCATCCTATGCAAGCTGCAACAACCAAGGCTGCAATAGACTCGGCTCGACAACGCGCCATTATTCAAGGGTAGTTGCAACTGATGGAGTACTTTTTGAGTTAGTTCTGTTATTTCATTATCGGATCATGCAACAAACTTCCTATATTCTTTGCTTTTGTTTTTCCACAGCTGTAACAGTGCATTGTAATAGGGCAGCTTGAAGATCTTAGATCTTCATGGCTACCCGATATTAGTGGATAGAAGTTATGAAGATTAATGTATAAATATTAGGGAGTATCATAGAGCCAAGGGTTGGAAAATAATTGATCAAATTGTATAAATTGTGACAGATACTGTACTTTCATTCCATGATCTAATACAAGCAACAGGATTCTTCTGATTTATGTGTTTTAACTTGTGGTAGTTTCTAGCGTTTTTATTTGAAGGCTGGGATATCCTTCCTACATAGATCGCTAAGTTAATTAGGTATTTATATTCTTTGTCGTCTGGTGTGGATGTTACAATAGATGTATTCTTTTATAAGAGCTGCAACAATAATGATTTATTGTGTGTTTCCTCAATTGATCAGTAATCGCATTTCTTGCAAGCTACAATAGAGTGGTGTGACAGTCGACTGTGTAGACTAATTTTCCTTATGCACTTGTGTGGTAGCTGTAACAGCCGAGCTCATCCCTAGTTTCTTTCAATTGCTGTATTTCTTAAGTTTCGCTAATTCAGTCCATTCACAATTATAATTGTTGAGTTCAATTTATGCATTTCTGATTTCTAAATCAAGTTGGATTGAGATAGTTATAATGGATCTTTAGATGGCCTGGTAATTTAGGATTTAACCTTCCGCAAATGTAAATCTAGATGTTTATTTTCTGAATCTTTTATTTCTAGATCAAGGTTGTAAGAAGGTATTTGTGATTCTGCATTCTTAAGAAGGTAAATTAGATTAAGTTAATCATGGGAAGAGTTGGGCTGAATAGGAAGGTAGGATAGTTTATTCAACAGTATCAGCTACTTAGTGTTTAAGCACAGGCAGTGTAAAATTATCTTTGCAACAAAAAGACTTTCCTGGGTTGATAATTTATATTGAACATTCTGTATGTTGGATTTAATTAACTTGCATATAGAGTGCCCAACATCGAAATGTATCTTTCTTCCCCTCTCTACATCATGTTGTTATAAACAACATCTTGCTTAGATCTATGCACTTAATTTATGTTCTATAGTAGATCTAATCTTGCTTGAGTAGATTGAAGTATATATTTCTTAGATCTATGATTTTATGTTCATTTACATGTCATATTCCATATATTAGAAAGTTTTGAGGAATGGTATTTACTTTCTTCTTTGTCTGTAGGAGCTAATAGGTGGAGATAGAGAAAAGTATATCAGATCTGCAATAGTTGGACCGGACTTGCACTAAAGGACTCTTCATAAGCCAAGGTATGTCCCCTTTCTTCCTCTTCCTCGCATAGTGTGCATGTGAATGAATGATTAGATCTAGGAGATAGAATATTGGATCCAGGGATTGAAAGTACATTAGTATAACCTCATGTCTATCTTGGATCAAGGGAAAGGATCCAAGGGAGGTCTCATCTATCAACATTAAATATTTCTCCAGAACATAAATGGCAACCATATTGGGGAAGAGTTTGTATTATTTTCTAGTTTTGTTTCCATAAACCCTTGCTTATTTATGTCCTTGATTGAGCACTAAAATTTAGTTGAAGTGTATCATATAATATACCATTGGAAATCTTGGAAAAATTTATTTCCAGCAATGCTAACCTTGCCTCAATCATATCTCTAAGTCAAAATATATGGCTTTTTGAAAATTGTCATAATCGTGACCTGAAATTTTGAAAAATACTCATATTTTAAATGCCCATATCTCTCTCTCAGACTTCATTTGGGATGATTTTTTTATAAATTGGTTGTTTTTGAAAGGTGAATCCAAATATGCAATTAGATTTAATAAATTCTTCATGGAATTATACCAAATTTGATTTGAGTGTCACATACTTGTTTTTCCTCCAAAATTTGTAAAAAGAAAAAAAATAATCTTGATTTTTTTCTATTTTTCCATCAGTTTGCATTACTGTTAATCAGTGAACAGTGATATGATTTGAATTTTTTCTAGTTCTAGTGATTTTTTGGATGATATTGGGACCTTTCATACTACTTGTTTTGAAGTGGTATCTTTGGTTTTGGTATGCTTGTTTTCAGTTTGATTGCATATAGAGACTGTTTATATTTATAACTTTGTTTGGAGTGTCTTCATGTTTTATTGGGATATTTAAAGGATGAATCTACCATTATTTGAAAAGGAAAAATAAAACTCTTCCCTCCCATTGATAGAATCTCATCATGTTAAGTAAATTTAAATGCAGAAGATATTCTATTTTGTATTATTATTGTTATTACCCCTTCTAGAGATGTTGTTCCTCTGATTAGGGATTCCATTGATGTAATTGGTCATGTAAAGTCTTGAGGTAATACCTCTGTTGTAAGTTGGGTCAATAGTACCAACAAAAGTATTATTACAACGTATTTTTGAGTCTTCCAAGGCAAGTTGGATCTGATTGGGAGGGTAGGTCGGCTCAGTTGGGTTATTATACTTCTCCACTTACCAATATAAATAGGAGAGGCACTTCCCTCAGTTGGACATGCAGTATAACTCAACATTTGCACTAGAGAAGGAAAGAGCAATCCATCTAGGAGAGAGGAAGCAGTATAGGATTATTCTTGGGGTATTATAAGCCTTATTCTTTAGGTCTTACACTGTACTTGGTTGAAGTATATATCAAGGACGTTTTGTTGGGTTTTCTCCCCCACAAAGGATTCCCAGGATAAATTTCTGTGTTCTTTTGTTTGGATGTGCTTATCTTCCTTTCAGGAATCCTTTTGTATATGGTTATGATGTTATGATGCTAAATTTTTTTAGATATTGTATAACCATTAAAAATATAACATGGTATCATATCCATCCTAAAATAAGTATTTGTGTAGCTGAAACATTGCTACAGCTACAATTACTGGAGGCTAGGGTTTCATGCTTGAAAACCCTATAAGACTAATAATAGTTATAAATTGATATTGGCGAAGGTTTAGGAGCTAAAACATTTATAGGTCAAATATCATATCTTTATGTATAGCGTGTGAAATTTTTAGCTTCATATTCTCGATACTTCAAGAGATATGAGTTCTCCAAATTAGGGTTCCATCATCCTCCAAAATACAGTCATAATTATCTCACCTAGGGAGAATTTCTATATCTCGCGCTAGGAAGTTCCAAATCAAATTTCACAAGATTTTTCAAATAGGGAATGGAATTTGGCTTTTTTGGTCAGACTTTGATACCCTAAAGGTGGACCAGTGAAACATGGAATTCCGTACAAGTTCTCTATGTTGAACAAACCTCAAACAAGACACCTTAAGAAAATTCGCATAATTTCTATTTGGTGAATCCAAATCTAATCTAACCCATGGGGTTTGAAAGAAAACAGATCAGAATACATCAGGAGGAAGTTTCATACCCATAGTAGTAGGAACTTCAGAGATACATCAAAAACAAGATCAGACAATTCTGTAGAAGAAATTGGAGAGAACTAGGGCTTCCTCTTCTGAGCAATTCCCTCCATCGATTAGTTGAAAAAGGAGGACTATCAAACTCGTCTTATGGAAGAAGTTTCTCATTATGTGGATCTTCAATTTTTGACCTAACACTACTGCCAGAGAAAACTAGGGCATCAAATATTTTGTCGTTTTATCCACGGTTTTGGGAAAATGAGTATGTTTCTCAGCTTGCCTTGAGGAAGCGCATCTTTCTATCCAATCATATATGAAAGATACCTAAGTTGAAAAATTAGGGTTTCTATGTCAAACCCTAGGTCCACCAGAATAATTCTTCCAGAAATGATTTCAAGCAAGCATCAAGTTGAAGCAAACTCATTGGTAAGTTCTATCCACTCTATTTCCATTTGAGGTTCTCAGTTTTATCATGATGAAAAACTGTACCAAGCTTGAGGACAAGCTTGAAAGAGTCGATAACTTTGAAGAATGGAAGGATAGAGTGCTTTTAATACTTGAAGAAGCATGACATGGAGAAGTTTGTCAAAGAAGAAGTTGCAGATCCACATGGAGATGAAGTCAAAGCAAATCACAAGAAGATGAGTATTTTCTTCTCCATTATATATCAAATGTATGATCCTTGAGGAATCCCAAGGATATATTCGATGCAATGAAAAGCTCGTACGAATATGACCTTGAGAAATCAACTCAAGGATTTGAATATGAAAATGTCAGAAAAAATTCAATGTTACTTCACAAGGATATCTCATCTCAAGGAGCAATTGGAATCCATTAGAGACAATTTCAAAGAAGCAGAAGCATAGATTACAACTTTGAATGGTATTCCAATTTCAGTCAAGGGAGTTGTTCTAGAAGGAAGATCACCTATGGAGGAATGCATGTAATAAGGAGATTGATTAATGGAAAAATAACTTAAGAGATGGAAAAATATGACAATCAATCCTTAACAACTAATGCCAAGAACAGAAATAACAAGAAGGAAGAACATTCCCGCAAAGAATACAAGGACATCTCACAACTCATATGTTCAATTGTGATGAGAAATGAAACTTTGTGAAAGAATGTTCCAATAAGGAAGAATGGAAGGATGATTTGATCAAGAAGTACCAATTGATCATATGGAATGATGCTTGGATGTGAGTTCGAGACATGAAGGGAAGTTTTGTAAGGTCTTCCAAGAAGATATACAAGATCAAGTATACAACAAATCGAAGTATCAAAAGATGAAAAGAAAGGTTCGTGCTTTCTATTAGAAAGAGAAAGTATATTATGGCAAGGCACTTCTCTAGGGGCTAGACACACCTCTTCAGTGGTGGATATTACACTAGAAAATTGGTTTAATCAAAATAAAAGAACAGATTGACCAATCTACATGGCTTCAGACTCTCTACAGAGAACCACCTATGCAAAGAAGGATTTGTACAAGCTCAACAGGAACCCATGGGATAACACATAAAGTTACATTAGGAGCTTGAGGATCAAATGGAGAGACGGATATCCCAACCATTACTACAAGGTTGAATATAGAAGCCTACAAAGGTCGAGAAGCTCATATATGGGTGCAATATAAAACTTGCAACAAATTTCAAGATGGAGGATTCTTATATCTAGTGACCTTGACATGTGACATAGATCGATACAAAGAATATTAGTAGGAGAGGATGGTACATGTCACTCCGATGCAGAGAATACAATATGCAGATGGAGGATGGTGCTCCACCTTAGAGAGAGTGGCTATGGTAGATATCAAAGTTCAAGAATATTGATATGATTCTTGGGATTAGAGGAGGGATGAAATCAGAGGATATTTTCTTTATCTAGGTAAAAATATGTGTAGAAAATGGTGTGGTACCTAAAGGGTACTGCAGAGATATGATGAATGGGTTGGTAGTGCTACTAATAGAAATATCACTCCAACATGTTATAGAAAAGAAGATGAGTGTTTCTTTGTGTGCAACCAAGGATGAATATATTGTAGCTGAGAAAAACGAAAGGGAAGATTCCTCAAGTGATGAGGAATATGGTACAAAAGAATTATACCGATGAATATGAATATCATACTATTATCCATTTCAGCATTGGATAAGAAGGGATGCATTGGTGGTACACACAGATTCAACACCAATACACAACTCTATGAGATCTATGGTGTAAGAAGACATGCTCAGTATTTTCGATCATGAGCAAGATAGGAACATGTCCTTAGAATCAAACGATGAACTTGAACACATTAACAGAAACTCCAGTTATTCAAGAAGACATAGATCAATATGGAGCCTACCAAACAAACAAAGATACGTATTTGAATTGTCATTTCCTATATATCTAGTTGTTCAGTTATGTACATAGATATGTTCCTATATTTGGGAAGTGTATTATGCATGTTAGAGTGTTTTGCATTTATGAAAAGTTTATTGCTAATATGAATAAGATGGGTAAGTGGCTTATGGTGTTGTACAACATTACATTGATACTTATCTAGAATGAAACCTATTTGCTAACATAATGTCTTGTAGAGATGGAAGGCATCTAGAAAGTTACCGTATGTATATGTGACATAAATGAATAGTGTATTATCTGAAATAGTTGCATAATTATATAACACATATCTTTATGCATAAGAATTTGTCATTATGAAATGTTTCTAATCATACAACTGTATTTGACATGTAGGAAGGATTGTATGCAATCACCTACAAGAGAATAAATGATGAAGTTGTGGATGTATGATGGAGTTGTGAATGTACAAAAGGGGAATGATAAAGAACAAGTTGGAGAAGGGAGCTGTAAAGATCAAGTATTTTCGTACATCGGAACATGTGGCAGATGTGTTTACTAATCCTCTGTCTCGTGTAAATCTTGAACACTTTCGAGAAAAACTTGGCATAGTCCAAAAAAACCTCCCTAGAAAGAGGGAGTGACTGTAGAATATCTTTGAGTTCGACATGGTATGACAGGATGTGCAACTTCCTGATAGACTAAGGCTTTACAAAGAGTAAAGAAGGTTCCAACCTTTAATTTAAGGTTCATTGCAAAATACTGGTATATGTTGATGACATTACAAGAGAGGAAAAACTCATTATATATGAAACTGATATGTATTGTGACAACCAGAGTTGTAGATAACACAATGTTTCATAAAGTTTGGGATATGGTGCAGAGAGGAGCCGTGAAGCTCCAGTATGTTCCTATAGAGGAACAAGTTGGTGACATCATCGAGGGTGGATCCCAGTATGATTGGTCATATCACTAAGGGTAGATCCCAACATGGTTGGTGGTATCCTCATAAGGAAGATCCCATGAAGGTTGGTCATATCTTCAAATAGGAAGATCCCAATGAGATGTGGTCTGGCACTCATTTGCATATGTTGTGGTCCAACATTCATTTGCGAATGTTGTGGTATGAAAATTCATTTTCAGACGTTGTGGTATGGAATTAATTTGCAGACGTTGTGGAGTGGAATTCATTTGTAGATGTTGTGTTCCAGCATTCATTTGCGGATGTTGTTTTCTGGAATTCATTTGCAGACATTGTGGTCAGACATTCATTTGCGAACATTGTGGTATGGCATTCATTTGCATATGTTGTGGTCTATAAATCATTTGTGAATGTTGTGGTATGGCATTTATTTCCATACGTTGTGGTCCGAAATTATTTGTGGATGTTGTGGTTTGGCATTCATTTGCAGATGTTGTGGTGTGGTATTCATTTTTCGGCATTGTGGTCTTGCATTCATTTGCAGATGTTGTGGTATAGCATTCATCTACGGAAGTTGTGGCATGGAATTCATTTGCAGACATAGTGGTATGGCATTCATTTGAAGATATTGTGGTCTTTCATTCATTTGCGGACGACCCAATATCTTTTGATGTTGTGGATGCTTTCTCATTATGTTGCGAATGATGTGTTTATTCTAGGTGATGTGATGTGATGCAACGAGATGTGATGCTCATGATGATGCGATGAGATGTGATGCTTGTGATGATGCGATAAGGTGTGATGATGCAATGACGATGTGATAAGATGTGATGCTCATGATGATGCAGTGAGATGTGATGCTTGTGATGATGTGACAAGATGTGATGTGATGCTTATGATGATGCAACAAGATGTGATACTCATGATGATGTGATGAGATGTGTTGTTCGTGACGATGCAACGATATGTGATGTGATGCTTATGATGATGCAACTGAGATGAGATACTCATGACGATGCGATGAGATGTGATGCGATGCTTATGATTATGCGACAAGATGAGATAATCGTGACGATGCGATGAGATGTGATGCAGTGCTTATGGTGATGTAATGAGATGTGATACTCGTGATAATGTGATGATATGTGATGTTCCTGACGATGCAACTAGATGTGATACAATGTTCATATGCATGTGTTCATGATATAATGATAGATATGTGATGCTTCATGATGGTGATATTCCAAGGATGATGATAATGTTGATGTAGTTGTGAAAACTTCCTATGACATGTAGACTTACCAGTCAAATGTACAGATGCATTGTTGTGTTATAGAATACCTTCCTTATTAAGAGGGAGTGTTAAAGAAATGTAACTATGGAATATATTCTATTTTGTATTATTATTGTTATTACCCCTTCTGGAGATGTTGTTCCTTCGATTAGGGATGGCATTGATGTAATTGTTCATGTAAAGTCTTGAGGTAAAACCTTTGTTGTAATTCGGGTCAGTAGTACCCACGAAAGTATTATTAAAATGTATTTTTGAGTCTGCCAAGGTAATTTGTCCCTAATTGGGAGGTTAGGTCGGCCCAGTTGGGTTATCAAAATTCTCCATTGATCAATATAAATAGGAGAGGTTCCTCCCTCATTTGGGAATGCATTATAACTCAACAGTTGTGCTAGAGAGAGAAAGAGCAGTCTATTTAGGAGAGAGGAAGAAATCCATGATTATTCTTGGGGTCTTATAAGTCTTATTCTTTGGGTCTTACATTGTACTTGGTTGAAGTCTATATCGAGGAATTTTTTTTAGGTTTTCTCCCCCATGAGGGTTTCTCAGGATAAATCTCTATGTTCTTTTGTTTGGTTGTTCTTGTCTTTATTTTAGTGATCCTTTTGTATATGGTTATGTTGTTATGATGTTAAATGTTTTTAGATATTGTATAACCATTAAAATTCTAACACACCAAATGAAAAATAAGTGCATTTTCATTTTTCATTTTTTTATATCTTTTGAGTCAAGGGTCTTTCACATCACAAAGTTTTACTCCATATACCTACTTGAGTAATTGTTGTAATCTCACAGATCACATAGGGTTACCAATAATACACATAGAAACATATAATCATAACATATACAAGAGACAGAACAGTAAGGTAGAACAACAATTGTATTAATAAGTCACATGAGGGTCCATACATACATAAAACTGAACCGAATTCTCATCTGTATCAACATCCTAATATATATGATTACAAACGGTTACAAGTAACTACTTGTCGGTTCATTCAACCGTAACGACTTTATGCGGCCGACCTAATCTTCGATTAGTCAGCCACTCAACTAGTTGGATCCCTGACTAGCTCCTCCAACATCTTCCCCAGGATCAAAATCTTTCTTCGTCCCAAGGAAACAGGGGAGGCACTCAACATTGCACTGTCTGAGGTAGCTACTTCTACTTTGGTTTGGATTCGTGGACTGTGTAGTCAAATGGTTGGTCGTTTCTGCACACATACTTCCACAATGGCTTCTACTGTAATGGCCAGTTGGTGTTAAAAATCTATCTAATTCTGTATCACTTTTTGGATATCGATAGTCAAGGTTGTGATGCTTGATAGAGTCGAGATTTTATCCTGGAGGGAAAGATCTGTGATGCTTTCCATGTCGGGCCCCATAAATTGAGCCTTTTCTTTTGTTGTATCCAATAGTCTCTTCATCTATGGGCAGATTGTGTCCAGTCTTTTGAGGCTTGGTAGTGCTTTTTGTACCCACTGATGTGCTTGTTTTTCTAGTTTTTGTAATTTGATGTTTCTAATACAATATAGTCATGTATTTTACTCCTCATTGTTTCTTCAAGGCCTCTCCTCTTTTCTAGTTCTTGGATTTTATCACGAGTCTGGTGAGTCTGTTGAAATACTTTCCCATAGTAGGTGTGCCAATTACGGAGTACTTCTTCTGTAATGATGGAGTCTTCCAAGTGGTCCTGCAGTACTTAAAAAGCATTAGATATTTTTCTTTTTGGTATAACAAACCAACATTATATTAGGGTGCAGGTTCTTATAGTATGATTGGAGAGGACACTCTCCAAGGCCATAAAAAACAACTAGAGTCATTAAAGAGTGAAAATCCATTAGTAGTAAGAGAAACTTGCAGATAAATCTCATCTAACACATGAGTCAAACACGACGCCAAGCCATGTGTATTTGATAAATATACCCTCTTGGTCTACTGATGTGTATTAGGGCCTGATTGGTTGGTAATCCTTAGGGTGACACCTCTTGTCCAGGATTTTTGGTCTTCGACATATGTGACACGTTCCATACCCACATGTATGAACTTGACTTACGATTATTCTTCCTAGCCATCCTATTGTGAAGTGGTATCCTTAGTTGATTTTCCTAGGTATATACATAGGTGATTGCAAGTTGGAAGTACTTATGGTATATGGGACATACAATATATCATTTTCTTTCTCTACCTTGGGGAGTGTACTACAAGCACTTGGACTTTGGATTCAAGGGAGCATGAGGGGTTATCATAATTGTTTCTCTACTCTTTGTAGGTGGATTGAGACCCACCTTTGGAACATCCCTTTGGGAAAATTATTTTGTTTGTTTCTATATTAGATTTTTGTTAGGGGTGTGATATTTTTTCTCTTGTAATTGGCCTTAGGGTTGTTATTTTTATTTTCCAATTCAATTTTTTCACCATGGCCAATCTACTAACTCGTTAATCTTGACTTACCAAGGACCTCTCTCCTACCAAGGAGGAATCTCCACCTATTCAAAGGCGAGTCACCTCTCTAGAATAGGTAAGAGAAAACATACACTTCGAAAGTGATTCAATTCATATGACTCATTTTGACGATGAAGTTGTGGATGAGAGTGTCATGCAACACTTTAACCCTCATTTGACAAATCCTTTCATCCCCGTACTTGGGAAAGTGTGACATTTCCCTAGTGATCCTTTTTCACTATTCAACCATATGATGTCTGGGACTAGTATGTCATCAACTATGGAAAATTCTATCCCATATTCCCTTGGTGGTGAAGGAGGAACTTTGTTTAATTCCCCCCACAAGTGGGGAAAATGCTCCATCTATTGTGCCTAGTACACCTACTTTTTCTCTTTGGGTAACACCGATCATGCCTATTATTTCACCTACCGACTAGTTTAGTAGTCCACCACTTGGTGGACCATTGTCACGATTATCCTCAACTTTTATTTATTTTTGGTGGGGCGATAATCCTACATTTAATACTAATGGTAGTTCCCAAGCCACCATTGGAATTCCTACAAGAAGCCCTATTATTCGAAATGTTGCATTTCTGTTTGGGTGGAATTAATATATGGGGGAAAGAAACCTACCTCCCTCACAAGGGAGGAAAGTATTCGAAAGTACCCAACCCATGGGAGTGTCATATGTTCCTAGTAAGTGATGGGATTTTTAATTTCCTTCTAATTACTTAGAAAACAACTAAGAAGTTTTACATTAATTGTCAACCCAAGGTTCATTCGGAACTTCAAGTTACTGTGCACTATATGTGCAATGCAAAATATCTTCTTACATTGGTTTATCTATTGTGAAATTGTATTTCAATAACCTTACTTACAAATAGTGGTATGAACAATTGCATAGTCTTGGCAATGAACTAACCAACAAAACAACTACTGAAGCTAAGTTGCAGGAAAGTCAATCACACAACAAGAAAGTAAATTTACACATCCTAGAAAGTAAATACTAAAACTAAATTCACACGTTGAGGAAAAAGTAAAATCTAAAACTACATTCAAACTGTGCGGAAAGGTAAATTCTAAAACTAAATTCATACCACACTTGACATAAAGGTAAATTGTAGAAATGAAATCTAAAAGCTATCCTTTCCAAATGCAAGTTACTATTTATTATCCAAGGTAGTAAATAAGATTATTGCATTAAGCACAATCATTGTAAAAAAAAACAATTAAATCACTAATCTATGGATTCAAATAAAATTGCAAAAATAAACTTAACACATAATAAGAAATAAAATTTAACCAATAAGAGAAAACTACATCAACATAAAATAAATAAAATCATATTACAAAAATTATAAATCTAGTATTTATATTGAATCAAGATGAAATTCTAACTTTATTCCTTCATTATTTGGACTAATGGTCTAAGAGCCCTCCCCTTGGAATGGAGAATGGGATCTTATTTATAAATGAGTTTTCCATAACAAATAATAAATGACAATCCAAAATATCCTCAACAAATTCCTAAAAATATGAATCCCAAATATTAATTCAAAACTAAACCCAAGATCTTTGTTAACTACGTGCTATTTAGAATACCTTAAAGTCAAATTCGAATTTAGGAAGAGGGGCTATAATAAAATAGTCAAAACTCATCTCAAATGTTTCCTAATGACTTTTGACTCCTTAGGCCCATCATATATTTGATAGAGACCTTCCTATATTTGTATGCAATCCAAATATGCATTCGTATCCACCTCGATTTCCCACCTTTAATTTTCAAATAATTTAACGTCATGATTTCAGACATGCAAGAATAATATAAATCCATTACTCCTAATGAATATTTTTATCCAAAGGTGGTGGTTGAAGATAAATTTGAATTGTTGACTTTCTGTAGCTTCTGTAGGAGGTTATGTAGTTGGTAGAGTTTCTGCAACTTCATGTAGATTTTCTATAGTTTCCTACAGATATTTTGTAGCTTCCTGTGAATTTTCTTCAACTTCCTATAGAGTTTTTGTAGTTTCCTGTAGAGTTTCTGCAACTTCCTATAGAGTTTTCGTAGCTACCTGTAGTGTTTTTGTAGTTGCTTGTAGATTTTCCACAGCTTCATGTAGAGGTTCCAAAACTACGAGAGAACTTACTCAAATATTTTGTAGCTACTTCCAGCAGATGATTAAATATTCAAAGAAAAAAAATAGTACATTAATTCCTTAATGTTAGTAAAAAATCAAATGAAATACTAAGACATGTAATGGAAAATCAAATTGAGCATAAAATCATGTAGATGAGCATTAGAAGGGATTAGTGCATGATTATCGATAATAAAAATGGATTATAGATAAGGTGAAATGATAATAAAAATATGTTAAGTCCAAGGCCTGTCATCTCCCCCAAACTGAAAATGTCGCATGTCCTCATGCAACCCTTTGTCAACCACGCTGAATGATTTTCCTTTTTATGCATGCCTGAAAACTCATCATCAACAAGCCACCACTAATGTAATTTATCATAAATATGTGTAAAATCTCATCGTGAACATTTCTCCATGCAATCATAGCTTCAAAAATAACCATTTCAAGGAAAGAAATGCAAGAAAACTAGGTTTTGCAACTAATGGACTAGAAATCTGCAACTTTCAAAAAAATGTGCTTTTTCCAAAAATACGAACTGGGATTTGACCAAAATTTGTAAGGGTGTTAGGAATGAAATTATGCTTCTCCTAGCCAAATATTAGAGAAACCCACATCACCATTTTCAATAAAATGAGAAAATGGTTGTATATGACTATGCTTGATTTCTCAAAAATCATGCAATGGATTGAGCTAAAACTTGCTGTATTTTTTATTCTTACCATAATTCATATCTCCAAAAATTTTCACAAATACCTAGTTCTCCATTTTGGATATATCACCAATTCAATTTCTACAATTTTGTTGCCATACATGTGACTATTTAGAAGGAAAAATTTATTGAATGGAACTACTTTTGGTATTCAGCTTAGGATTGTAAAATGATAAAAAAAAAAATGAACAGAAATAATATGGGGACAAATTTAGTTCTTTGTTTCTCTTTCATGATCCAACCATGCTCACAATAAATCAAACAACATTATAAATTTATCTCTTCATGCATTATTAAATAATGACTACAAATTATTGGTGCATTCCTTTTTTTCTATTATGAGCCATGGATCACTGTGTCATTCCAAAATACCATTAAACAACTCAGAAACACTTCAATTAAATGACATAATAAACAACCCACAAATCCAATGTCAGCAAATGCATATTTAGGACATAGAACACTTAGTCAAACCACTTACAGGATTGTTGGTTGAGTTTGACATGTCACAAATTACCTTCAAGGTATTCAAAAAAATCATGTGTTTCTTTTTATCCCCATAATATTATCTCCCAAATTGAATATTTTACTTGTCCTCGGGTAAAATAAGAAAGTTACAAGATGACCTTAATCAGTTTCATATTTGAACTCTTGCACATACATGACCAATTTTAAAATTTGTGCCAAAATTATTTGTATAAGACCATGTCGCATGAAGAGATTTCCATTGAAGGTATTTTGTTACTCATTAAAACTTGAACACATGGGTAGTAAATCTGTTTCCAATTATGTCTTAATATTTCTGCATAATGATGCCATGCCACATGCCCGAATGTTAGCCATAGGTGCGTTGTGAATTATTATTTCTTTCTTGCAGCTTCTACAAGAATGTTGTGTGGGAAGCTGCTAAGGGAATATGAATTTTTTCCATGGTCTTGTATGTGATGTAATTGTGACCCATGTCACACCCAAGTTCTTTGATTTATGTAGCAATTCTTCATGACTTCCTGTGGATCCAATATGCTCCAAGATCATTTGATAGTCACCAAATTTGCAGACCCTATATTCTAGTGGCAAGTTAGAACAATACACATTTTTAAAATTTACAACCCATTGCTCTAATAAAAATAAGAATGCATGAAGTAGAAAGCAACTACAAGGATAAGGATCACACCACTCATGAAAATTTCCAATCAAATCTTTATATCTCAAACTTGCAAAATTGATTGTGTGCATAAAGAAACAACATATTTTATACTAAGCAATCCCACTATGATATGTTATCCTCTACATCCTAGCATAAGGAAGATGAATATGTGAATGCACCTACTAATCAATAGTTTATTTGTCACATGTGTTAAGCTCTAACCCCAGACAAAGACCCACCATGCTATTATTAATTTTAACCAATGTGTACAAACTTTTACTATTGAATACATGATATGGGACCATAATAAATGCTATCATAAAGTCTTATTACATTAAGAAATATGACTAAAGTGTCAAAGAAATTGAATCCATTATCTTGCTAGAACAAAATACTTCTACCACTCCCAAGAAAAAAGTGTTGATCTATTCCCAAGAGGAATAAATGCTACCCAAAAATTATCACAAGGTTGTCTTACAAGATGCTATAGGACTGTACCATTATTTAGGGTAGATTTACTTACGATTTTGTACATTTTTCAAATATTGTAACCACTATTGTATAGCATCCAAACATTCCAAGATGCTTTCTATGTTCAGAAAATGACCACCATTACTCCTCCAAATGATGCCATGACCTGAAGGCATGATATTCTCTATAAATTGTAGACTTTAGAACACTAGCAATAGATTGTTTATTTATATTCATTTCTACATAAAAAAACCAGTTTCAATAAAAGTAGAGATGACCATACTTCTTCCCATGGCTTGTGGTTTCTTAAATATGGACTCATCTTTAGGTTTTAAAAAATGTTCAACAATATGTGCCAATGATCCTTTGTTGGCAGGAGTGGCTCTATCTCAAGGTGCTCAATCTAATTATCATGTGTTAAACCCCCTCTACTTTCCACCCTCTTGTATGACAATAGAATTTTATGTGATTCTAAAAAAACTTATTCTACTATAGGTTCTTGTGGAAATCATATCCCCTTATTCTTGTAGTGTCCTTGGCTTGTAGGTGAACTTGTCCCCTTTTTCCTACTGTCGGTTCTTGTGTGACAATAATAAGACTTCTTCTCTCTTGTTGTTGGTTCTTGTGTGACAACAATAAGACTTCTTCTCTCTTGTTGTTGGTTCTTGTATGGAAGCAACAATGGTTATGTTGCAACATCCTCTTCATGCTTGGGTGTTAGGATATTTCAGAGTGGGATAATCTAGGGAAGTAAATATAACGTAATGCTTAAATGGAAGGATGAAGGTTTGGGCTGAGCGGGGATGGTAGGGGATGAGAAAAAATGATGGTGAGTAATGTAAGGATTATGATAGGTATTATGGTATTCATGGAAGGTAATGGTGTTTTCCTTCCCCAAACTGAAATATTTTACTACCCCTAGAGTCAAGTGCATTTTCAAATACAAATCTATAGCATTCAATGAACTTGACTAAGAATAAGGAAAATAAGCATACATGAACCTACTTATGAATATTGTAAAATATGTAGTAGCATCTTGAGAAGCATGATATTTGATGTGGTCCACAATGGTGTAGAAGTATGCAGGAAAGAGAAGTGTGGAGTTCATAGAATTATTAGATACAACTAATATCTAGAGCTGAAAAATGTTCTTTTAATGGAGTGGAAAATACTGGAAACCTTACTTAAAGAGAACTTAGATGGAATAGTTTATTTCTTACTTTATTTGCAAACCTTATCTTCCATCAAGCTGGTTTTCAAACAATATTTGTCTGACTGCGCCCAAAGGGGTTTCAGAATCAATATTTTTTTATTCCCAAGGGATGCCCACTAGGAAGCTAGATTTCAGGAAATCCATGGTCTAATGGAAATTGAAATAGGTTTTCACCATCAAAATTTATTTGGAAAGGGGGTAGAGAGGTGAGAGAGCTCAACATTGTAAGTGAGCCAAGCTAACTTTATTGTGTGGGTTAGGGATGGATGGAGTAGAAAGTCATGGAAGTAATGGAATGGTGGAGGATGAAGTTAATGTGATGAAAGTGGTGACATTAATGATGTGCATGAGAAAAAATTATCAAACAAATAAGGAAATGAAAGATTTATTAACTTCAATAGACATGCATATCAAAATGGGAAGAAGGAAATACATAAGCATACCAAAACACTAGTGAATAAAAATGATTACTCTTTGACATTATAAAATGATCCTTTTGTAGAATTAGGAATGTAGGAATGGAACTTGAAATTTCAAGCATTGGTCTCCAGATTCTTCATATAAATTCTTCATATGTCTCATTCTAGATCCACCTACAATCTTTGACAAAAATCCTTCTTGTTGTTGTCTTCCGATGAAACATTGTTGGGTTAGGCATCTTGGAACTTAATATTAAAAAGTAGCACATATCATGATAATGAATATTCATTACTGGATGTTTGGATGGAATTCCCATCAACATTAAATTTTTTCTTCACGAATGACTCATGCATAGATTAACCTTCTTTGATCTTCGAAGGACCTGCAAAAAATTGACACTTACCTGCAATAAAACATGGGCTCGTGGAAGAAGAGAGGTGATCAGTCTCTATTAATATTAAAAATATGCAACATAAATACAAAAATTTATTTTAAAACAAATTCAAGGAAGATAAAACAAAAAATTTTATTTTTTACCTGTTGGGGAGCGGTAGCCAACCTAGACTACCCAACGGTATTTTGTTAATAACTTATTCGTTTAACGAACGATTTGAGTGATTCCAAAGCCTATTGAAAGAAGATTCATAGAGATACCTCTAGTATAAACATGTTTTAAAATTGCATCAATATTTAATTTCAAATATGCTAAATAACATCTTGCAAGACAGACTGGTTTGCGATTTCCATCCTAGACCAGCCGTCATTAATTTGAGCATAACTTTTTATTTGAAGACGAATTGAGTTGATTCAAATTAGATATTAAAGTATACTCTGATATGTAACTCCAATCATAAAAAAAATTTAATTATAAGAATAATTGATGGGTTATTTATGCTAATTAACATCCTAGGAGATAGAGTTCTGGGAGTGTTGATTTAGGATAGGTAGTTAGTATTTTGGGCATAAAATTTTCATATGCTATTGTAATTGAGTGACTCAAATTGTGTTGTAAATTATACTCATAGGATAATATGAATCAAAAATAGGTTTGAAAAATTCATCCATTTACTCAACCTAAACGTGACTATCTCAAATTTGTTCTTGAGTTTCCTACCCTGCACCTAGTCAATATTTTGACCATATATTTTTCATTTGATACCCAAATTCAATGATTCAAATTGGGTTGGAAACTATATTTAAATTTAAATTTAAATTTTATATATAAACGTGTTTTAAAAATAGGCCCTTTGGTCTCTCAAAACATGACTGTTCTGATTATGTTTTTTTGTAAGTCCAATATGCCAAAATGCCTCAATAGCTAATTTATTACTAAAATGATGATTTATATGGGAGTAAATGTTTAAGGGGTATGATTTCAATTTAAAGCATCCACATAACAAAAAAACAACAATCCAAATCCTAAGCCAACCTACCACTACATTTTTTAAGGATCCATAGCTAAGTTATGAATCCTTCGAAATGGAAATGTTTGCAAGATATGGATAAATGATTATAGAACAACTTCGAAAAATTGTATTTCAATGCTACATTATGTATTATTATGAATCCAATAATATATTACATACCAATTTTGAAATTTTTGAGACTTGTGCACTCCTTCAATGGCTTCCCCCCGAAACCCCTCGAATTCTTCAATAGAATCTCCATTCATTAATTCTTATTACTCCTTCCAAGATTCCTAAAAAAGACAAATTAGTAATATGGGTGTCTCTTACTACACTACATAATTATCCTCTTGGATATTTATTTTTATTCATGAAAATAATAGGCATAAACAAATCTACTTCTATTGCATAAATTATTGAAATGGTTCAAATTTGTTGAGACTTGCGGCGTGGCGCTAGTACACTGTAGCAATGCTACAGTGAGGTTTTATTTGAGTCTTACTTGTCTCTACACCTCCTTCCTTCAAAAAAAACATATGTAGGTAGACATGGAAAAAGAAAGAAAACGGTTATCAAAATCAAAGGAAGCTCAATACAAAAATAAAATTTACTCAAGAAGAAGAAAGTTTCTCACACATAAATAACTATGTCAACCAAGTAAAGGGTTACAGTGGTCGTGGAAACTCCCTGACAATGGTGCCAAAATGATGGGCTTTTTAATTGCCTTCTAACTGCTCAGAAAACAACTAAGAAGTGGTACAATAATTCTCAACCATGGTTCATTCAGAACTTGCTAGTTACCATGCATTGTATGTGCAAGCCAAAATCTCCTCTTCTATTGGTTTATCATTTGTGAAGTTGTAGTTCAACAACCTTACTTACAAACAGTGGTATGAATAGTTACATATTCTTGGAAAGTAACTAGCCAGCTAAAAAACTACTAAAGATAAGTTGCAGGAAATTAAATCACACAACATGGAATTAAATTCACACATGTTGGAAAGTAAATACTAAAACTAAATTTAGACCACACTTACATAAAAGTAAATTGCAAAAATTAATTCTAGAGGCTATCCTTACCAAATGTAAGTTACTATTTATGATCCAAGGTAGTAAATAAGATTATTGCATTAAGTACATTCATTGTAAAAATAAGCAATTAAAGCACTAATGTATGGATTAAAATTAAATTGCAAAAATAAACTCCACACATAATAAGAAATAAAAATTAAACAATAAAGGAAAACTACATTAAGATAAAATAAATAAACTCATATTACAAAAAATATAAAATTAATATCTATATTGAATCAAGATGAAATTGTAACTTTATCCCATCATTTTTTGGACTAATTCTCTCACAGTTCTGCCCTTGGAATGGAGAATGAGTTCTTATTTATACATGAGTTTTCCATAACAAATAATAAATGAGGGTCAAAAATATCCTCAACAAATTCCTAAAAATATGGATCTCAAAAAGTAATTCAAAACTAAACCCAAGATCTTTGTTAACTATATGTTGTTTAGAATACCTTAAAGTCAAATTCAAATTTAGTGAGAGAGGCTATAATAAAATAATCAAAACTCATCCCAAATGTTTCCTAAA
Source organism: Pseudotsuga menziesii (assembly GCA_001517045.1). NCBI lineage: Eukaryota > Viridiplantae > Streptophyta > Pinopsida > Pinales > Pinaceae > Pseudotsuga > Pseudotsuga menziesii. Next base: position 444,685 of record LPNX010028736.1, on the reverse strand, counting down.
TTTTTTTGTCTCCTTAGGTCCATCATATATTTGATAGAGACCTTCAAATATTTCTGCATAATGCAAATGTGCATTCCTATCGACCTCCATTTTCCACCTTTAATTTTCAAATAATTTAACGTCGGGATTTGAGACATGCAAGAATAATAAAAATCCATTACGCCTAATGAAAATATTTATCCAAAGTTGGTGGTTGAAAATAAATTTGAATTATTGAATTTTTGTAGCATATGTAGGAGGTTTTGTAGCTGGTATAGTTTCCACAGCTTCCTGTAGAGTTTCTACAGTTTCCTATAGAGGTTAGGTAGCTACCTATAGAGTTTATGCAACTTCCTGTAGAGTTTTCATAACTCCCTGTAGAGTTTATGCAACTTCCTATAGGGTTTATGTAGCTGCCTGAAGAGTTTCTATAGCTTCCTGTAGAGTTTCTGCAACTGCATGTAGAGGTTCCACAATTGCGTCAGAACTACCTCAAATTTTTTGTAGCTACTTCCAACAGATGATTCAATATTCAAAGAAAGTACATAGTACACTAATTCCCCCAATGTTAGTAAAAATTCAAATGAAATACTAAGACATGTAATGGAAGAATAACTTGATCATAAAATCACGTCGATGAGCATTATAAGGGATTAGTGCATGATTATGGATAAGCAAAAGGGGTTATAGATAAGTTTAAATGATGATAATAAAATGGTAAGTCCAAGGCCCCACAGTAATATTCCATTTACTAGAATCACACCTATGTTTGGTGGTTTACCCTTCCAAACTAGTAGCAGTGTTCCTAGTAGTTTCCCATCTATTGGGGGTAGTAATTCCCTTAGTGGATCCCACTCTATGAGGCGAACACTTATGCTGGAGGAGCTCCTTATCCTAGTGGTAGTCATTCAACTTGGGGTAATTTTGTTTAAGGGAACGATCCCTTAATTGGGGGAAACCAACCTAATGGGGGTAATTCGTTTATTGGGGGGTAATCCTTCTTATGGGGCTAATCAATTTCTTGGGGAATTCATTCTTTCCCAAGTCCTTGTGACTTTTGGAATCCAATATATGGGTGGAATTTATGGTCTAATCAAACTTAATTCCCAATTAGATTTGACGCAAAATCCGTTTTCTAACATGTAACTATCTTTCTTAGCTACACTAGATTTATAGGATTTGTCAAGGTTAACAAACAATCACACTTTCCATAACCCTTTATGGTCATTTATCCCACATAAGATCCATTGGGAAATTCCAAAATTTAACAGTAAGATGGGAGAGGAACCATCCATGCATATTACCACATATCATTTGTGGTGTGTCTCCAACTCAATATTGGATGATAGTTTCAAATTATGTCTTTTCCCTCGCACCCTATTCGGGAGTGCATCCAAATGGTACATCAAATTGTTGAGTGCCTCCTATGCAATATTCAACATGTTAGTGATGGACTTCTTAACACATTTCCAGTTACCTATCTATTATGAGACAAGAATATACCTTTTGACCTCATTGCATCAAAACACCTCCACCTTTATTTCTTACCACATTCACGAATGGACGTGGAGTTGTAGGATTATAAAAGTTGTTATACCTAATAAATTGTTAGTGGACTAGTTCATGAAGTCACTGTTACCTCCCATTGCTCGTGATGTTACTATGGTTGGGGTTGTAACTGAGGAAAAATCCATATGTCATGCTCAACATTTGGATTTGATATATTCACAACTGGGTATCCTCTACAAAATTATACCACATGCTCCTTCACTGTCAACTAATCCATCTAGACCCACGCTCGAACCACATGTCGATGGTGTTGTTGGTTATATCTATGTTGTTTCAATAAACTAGTTAAGTGGGAAAATCAATCAAATTTCCATTGCTAGTTCACCCACTTAAACTACGTCTACTACCAAACCATCCAATGTTCCAACACAAACCTACGAGGTGAACATAGTACAATCAAAACCACATAAATATCAATAGTTTGTAGGTAAAAGGAAGAAGAAAAAAACAAACATCCTTATAATGAGTATGGAACAAAATAATCAAAACCCCTTATTGTTGGGGCAACAAAAATGAAAGGAAACCCAAATTCCCATGCAATATCTGTTGGGGTGATCATATGACCCATTTATGTCCATTCTTAAAAGAAGTTAATGAGTTCATCGCTCATAAATAATGCACCCCACCTCATGTAATCTTAACTCACCCTTTCCCTAATCAACAATAACAACAAATAGTTTCTACAAATCATCCACCTCCGCAAAGGGGAAATAGAGGTCATCCTCCCCAAGGGGTTGGGCCATCAAATATATTTTTACTTGAGGAAACTATCGCCCTTACCACTCGAAACCGCAGTTATGAGAAACATGATACCATATATCCCAAGAAGGACTCAAAGTCTCCATCCTAACCAAATGGCCCTCTTCAAATAGAGAATCCTTCTCTTGACATAGTTATCTACCCTCCCAAATCGATACTTCTTCGAGAAACTCATAATTCCAATGCTAAAGAATCTCACAATTATAATATTGTCAAAGATTTAGCTCAAGTCCCTTGTACAATGTTTTATATTGAAGTATTGCAAAGTTGTCTTGCTCAACATAAATATTTGTTGTAGGTTATTGGTGGGATAGATCCCATGGAATATAGTTTGGTTGTTTTCAACATGGAACATAGCCAACCCAAGTTCTCCCACCAAATTTATTTTCAAATTCAAGTAGTTGTACATGGGGAAAACATATTTCACACAATCATTGATGAAGGAGCCACAACCTGTGTTATGTTTATCTCTTTTTGGAAAGTGATAGCCTCTCCTGATCTTATCCAATCCTCTACCACTTTGAAAAAAATTTATCATCAAAATTCCACACCTCATGGAATCATAGTTTCCTTACCAATCAAACTAAAGGGGAGGGGGGAATTACTAATGTTGATGTTGAAGTTGTTGATGCATATCTCAATTACAATATGTTATTAGGGCATAGCTAGTTTTATTCCATGAAGGAGGTAATCTTGTTAGTTTTTGGTTTACTATGATTCCCTCACTAAGGGAAGATAGTCACTATAGACCATGTTGCTTACTGCACACTAGATTTATTCCTCAACCCCATCATAAATGGCCCATTTGTGGGAGATTCAATGAAGGAATATGAGAGTGTGGGTGCTAGTTTATTTAAGGATTCATCTTTGATGGGATCTTTTCCCTTTCCAACACCTAGTACCTCTAATGTGGAAGCTCTTATTTGCATGATATCTTCTATGATTACTAGTTCCGTTGGTTCATTTGATCCTTGGGTTATACCTAATGTAATAGAAGTTGATTGTCTGGGAGATTAGATGCCATTGTCAGTGGTTGAAACTACTTACAAATTTATTCAATCAAATCCCATTAATGTAGATCATGATCTTCACCGAGCTATTGATTTCGATCCTTGTACTTCGCCTTCATGGGATAGTTCCCCATCGCTTTCACATGACTTCCTACTAGATTTTTTACCATCTAATGAGGTAATAATGAAAGTCATGGATTCATATGAAAATACTTGGGAGGATATGTGAAATTGTGCCTCTTTCCCTCTTAATCTAGAAAATATGGAGGAATTTATCTAAAATCTTGATCCTCACCCAGTTTGTTATCTCAATGTTGATTCAAATCCTCACCTAGTTGTTTATCTTGATCCTGATCCTCACCCTTTCCCGGTTATCAATCTTGATCATGGTTCAAATCCTCACCCAGTCGTCAATACTGATCCCTTCCCCTCATGGGATGGCTCTTTTACCTATTTCGCATGATGTTTTCAATTATGTCTTACTTTTGTATGAGACCCTTATGGAATTCATGGCTAATCATCACAAGCCTTGGGAGGAGAAGGAACATAGTGCCTCTTTTCTTCCTAATCAAGAAAAGGTGGAGAATGTTATTCCAACCCTCATTTTAGATACCAAACCCTTTTGGCACCATCCCTACATAGCTATATGGGTGCTACATCAGGGGGCATATGAGTTATCCAATTATGAGGTTGATCCTTGTGGTCCCCATAGTGGGACTTTCTTGTGCAAGTACTTTGCATAGGCCACAAATCCATGTGGTGCTTTGTATTTTATGTATCATATTTTGGTGTGGTGTGCATTTTCCTTTTACCTATGTGTGGTATGTCTTGGTCCTTTACAAAACATTAAGAACTCAAAAACATTAAAAAAAAATAAAATCCAAAAACAATTCATAGGTGTAAATTTTTCCTATTTTCACCTTTTTCATATATACACAGTGTTTTAGAGATAGTTTTTCTATCTTTTTAGGATTTTATGGATGAGACGGGATTTATTTACAACATCAACCTATGGTACATAATTTATACCATGGCATATAGGCATAGTATTTTTACCCTTTCACATTGCATTTTATATATCTACCATTATTCCCATTCAATGCGTCATAGGGTCAATCCCACCACGTTGCAACCTCATGCATTTTGTTTGCATCTATGTCATAACTAGTGCGGTAGTTCCTTCCTTTAATGGTTACACTAGAGGAGCCTCTAGAATCTTGTTTGGTTCCCATGTTACTTTTATGGTAGGACCGAGAGCCCCCTTAGTCCATGAATCCCACATGATTGAGCCTCATTTTCTCTCTCATCATTATTATTCTAACCATCACATGGGTTTCCCACATGTGTTTTGCTTATATGGTTGCTTATGGATGGGCTCTTATTAGTCCCTGCCCCGGCTAGCAGGGACTCTATGAAATGGCTTGCCGCCATTTGAATTAGTCTTCACGTAAACCAATGTTGATGTACACAGCAATCAAAGCTATAACCTAAATTTTAATGAGGTTTGTTGTTTTTTCAAATTATTTTTTACTTAAATTAATCTATTTTTCATCGAAATGGGAACCAACCTCTTTTAGAACGAAGTTTGCTAATTTTTTCAAATTCTTTTTTACTTAAATTAATCAATTTGTCATCGAAATGGGAACCAACCTCTTTCAAAACAAATCAAATGGTTTGAGGCCTTATTTGGCCTCAAATCAAGGCAACTAACGCAACTGGTATATAGTTTCTTAAGCAAATCGGTAATAGGAAACTCATACATAAATTATTGTTAACTTTTAGTTAACATTAGTTTTGTAACATTTTATGTTACAATTATTTTTCATATAATTATGTTATTATTATGTTATCATAGTTATGATGTTAGTGTGCATACTCAACAGCATGGCAGTGTGCATGCTCTACACCAGTTATCATAGTTATGATGTTAGTGTGCATACTCGACAGCATGGCAGTGTGCATGCTCTACACCAGGAAGCCCATGGCAGTGTGCATGCTCGACACCAGGAAGCCCTTACTTCGTATCACTTGTACAACATCCTTACACCATATCATATCACCCATGGCTATGGTCTTGCCTTTGTTCTTGCTACTCCTTTCTCTGCACCTAGATATGGAATTTAGTTCAAAGGGGCTACATAGATGCACAACTGCTGAGTTATTCATTGCAGTCTGGTGCACCATTTAGAGTTATTCATTGCAGTCTGGTGCACCATTTAGAGCTATAGGGATGAGCAAGAAAATTTGTTACAATCCATTGTCGGAGCGATGCGATAAGGCAGTCTGGCTCACATCATGGAGCAATTAGTAAGAGCATGAAAAATCCAACAGCTAAGACTCCATTTATGTCTGTTTTTTTATCTGCACAAATTTGACATTAGTTTCAACTCCAGGTAAACAAACATTATTTTTTAATCTCTTGCTCCAATTCAGCCAAAACATCACATAATTTTGATTGTTGTATACCAAATTTTGGAATTTTTAAAAATTTCGATAAGCTAAGACCAAAACCCCGGCCCCAAAAAAAATTCTTTGGAGGGGATTTTCAAATCCCCTTTATCAAGATGCTGTGTGGTTGAACTATGCATACCTTGGTCAATTTGGATGAATCAGTTAAAAATCCAAAGATTTGAAAGGCAGTTAAAAATCCAGATTTATGTTCCCTTGTGAGACATGCACATCTAGAAAGCCGAGAGGCTCTGTGAATGCATGCATTTGCACGGTTTTATAAATTGAGCACCTTATTGTACCTACAAAATGTCTAAAATAGAAAAAAAAAACACAACAAACTTCTGCCAGGATTTGATCCACTGACCTGGAACGAATGTGTTCTGAGGATTGTCGTTTATGAAGGGAATGTTTTCTTGAACCCAGGCCAAGCTGTAGAGAGTGGATGGCTAGATTTCGGACTCATTTCTCTCTTGAGAAGCAAGCAGGGTTTCCTTTGTATAGTTCAACACCACAATAATTTCCTTGTAATGCTCGGTATTAGCAGTCCACAGTACTGCTACCTTGTCGACCTTTGTTTTCAATTTGAAATCTCTGCATCGGCCACAGATTTTAAGAAATTTGAACGAATATGCATCAAAATCAATAAAAGCAAAAGATAAGATAAAATTAGTCAAATTCTTGCATTATAAAGAGTCGTGACCTGATATCTTGGATAATATTTTGCACTTGCTCCTTCTTGGAACCCTTGAGAAGATTATTTGCCCTCTCACCTTGGTTTGCTGCTATGAAATTCGAGAAGAGGAAAAATGCATGTAGTGCCACAGCTACTTCTGAAGGTCAATATCAAGAACATTGTCCTGGGCCATGGCATCTGCCAAATACATGTTGTATATGTCCTATCCACCGAAAACAATGTCATTATGCTCTGCCTGCATAAGCACAAGCCAATGATAATTTAGGGAAAAATAAGGGCTAAGAGATCCAGACGCTTTGAGCTAGGTATCATAAAAAGAATCTGAAATAGTTCAGATGATAGAAATAAAGATAAAAATGAATTCAACACTGCACAGCACCATTGGAAGAAGGCTCTTGAAAGGAGCATGAATCTCTTCGCCTTTGAAGGATTTGATTCTGCAGGTTGAAGCCTGGGAGAGGGAACTGAAGTAATTAGCCTGTCGTACTTTCTTCTACTGAACAACACTAACCAGATTAGTGCACTAATATTTTTTCCACATCTCGTTTTCTGAATGAATTGGACAAATGGCATTTGCATGTAACATGAAAATGGCCTAACAGGTGATAGACTCAATAAGCTAACATCTAGTTTTCTGAAGAAATTGGACAAATGGCATTATGAAAATGGTGGCCTAACGGGTGTTAGACTAACCTTTCTCTCTTTTCATCTTTATTTCATTTTTCAAGTATATTTTAACTTTTAAGTTTCACTTCAAACAAACAATTTGTTTAATGTGATAGAAATGTAGTTTTATTTTTATTATTACTTTTATATATAATATGGTATTGGGTGTTAAATGAATTGTCGGTTCTGAACTGAAGTTTCTTACTGAACAACTAAGGGGCTCGTCCCTTCCATATCTTCTTTCAATGATCTGGCGAGATGTGCTTTAATTGCGAGCATTGTTTCAATATTTTTTATTATAGCTACCGGTTTTATAAAATCATAAAATCTTACAACCTCGAAATCCACTTGGGAAGTGCAGCTACCAAATAATAACCAAAGAATTTGTTTTTTATAAGTTTCTTTATAGAGTTCCATATAATAATAATAATTATGCTGATAGGTGTAAATATCAATGGTATTTTTGGGAGTGGACTTGCTTGAGCGGATCATCAAGATCCTGCAAATCCCGCCAAGTGGATGCTCCAGATCATCCCAATCGTCTGATCTTTTAACACTCCTAACTAGCCGTAGAGTTAGGAGTTTGTTAGAAGAGTTTGTTAACAGTTGAGGTCGTGCATGACGAGTCATTAGCCGGTTCCTAGATATGTGGAGTTGTGGAGCATTCGCTGGAGTCGTGGAGGAATCTGTTAGCCGCCAAAGCTCTATTAGGAGACGTGGCGGTGGAGGAGATAAGCGCAGACGAGATCCAAAACCCAGAGATACAGTTTCCAAAATTCAGTTTCCCCATTCCTGTGCAGTCCTGGAGTGTTCGGAGCATTCGTTGGTTACTGGTCGCTGGAGCATTCGCTGGTCGCTGGTCACTGGAGCATTTGTGGATTCGCCTGTGCAGTAGAGGTAAATATCTATGTTTCTCTGTAAATCGAACAGGCCTTGAATTTGTTCATAGTATACAAGTCTATTTGATAGAAGGAATGACCAAATAAACAAACATTGTACTGTATTCTACACTTTAAATACTACTAGGATATTACCAGCATAACTTTCACCTGCGATGAAGAAATCTTGGAATTTTAATTATTTAAACCTTATAAACCAATGTAATAATTAAATATCTCAATATGCTTGAATTTCTCTCTGTACACAAACATTCACATTCACAGATAAAAATAAAAACAAAATACCCGAACATTCACTAATTTATTTAGTTATCATCTCTAGAATCTGAACGTTTTAGATATGTCCTAAAGTTTTCACCCAATCCCAGCAGTCATAGTTGAACATCTGAAAAATATATACACAGTCATGTAGTGTCAGACAGGATGGTACTTATCATTCTGCAATATGTGAAGTGAAAACTGAGGGTGTGTTAATAAAATTTTAACATTGCATTTCATAGTATGGATCTGGATTTGGTGAAGAAATCCGTTTCCATTCACATGACAAAATCATGTACAGAAACCGAAGAAGCCGCTGTAGTTTACATGATCTATGCAGGGCAGACTGAATGTACATAATAGAGTGGGGGCATTTATAAGACTCAAACAAAAACCTGACAGGTCAATCTGTTGATGAAAGTACAACAGAGTTGACTTTTTACTGAGATTACACCCCACGCCATGTTGGATCCTTCTGCTCAGAGTGGGGCAGGTCCATGTGGATCATCCAGGTCTCACCAAAACTGTACTCGAATTCCAATCAGATGACAATATAACAATTAGAGGGGAAGACTTTTGTCTCTGTTGTTTTCACTTACAGTCATTAATGTGGCATTCAGTGCCTGCCTGCTCTCTCCGTGAATGATGTATTAATAAATTCATATGTTCAATATGTTTTTAACACATGCCTTGGCTGCTCAAACACATGAATATCAAAAATTACAGTGCTGCACATTAATAGTTTGAAGCGCGTAGAGAATATATTGAAAGTACTTCAATTCCAAGCATTCGTTTGTATTCAATTCTGTTACTATGTATGGTTGAATGCATACTCGTATACTAATTTTCTGTGGACAGATCATTTTAAGCAGGCAGAACGATGAGGTGGAAACATCACTGGTTTTAGGTTAAAATTAGGTTAAGATGGATAGGTCAAAATTAGGTTAAGATCGATAACAGACAAGACTGGCTGTTTTGTGAATAAAAATATTGATAGAATTCGTTATTTTGTGAATAGAAATTGAATTTAGGGTTTCCAGTGGTGGTAAACAATTTTATATTTTAAAAATAAATTTGTATTAATTTAAAATAAAATGCTATTGTTTAATTGTAACTTAAGAAAAATCATGGTTTTATATAACATGTAAAATGATCAAAATAAAGTGATTTAATGATGTTTAACATGATGAAAGTTATAAAATCAATGAATGTCATAAAAACATTTTTCATAATATAAATTTACTTGGATTTTATTATAAAATTTAAAACATGTTTATAATCATTTAATTGATAAAGTCGCCCCGAGTAAAACTTACCTCCCTATTATTATTATAACTTTGCAGATACACAATAACTCATTCACATAGATTTTTCAATAATAATTACAAAAGTTAAACCGTCTAATCAATATAAACTTCTTAAAAAAGAGAAATCATGATGTTGAAAAACAATGCATTGAAAATAATGCATATTGATCATAAAACTAATATTTAAAATATTAAAATATAAAATAATATTTATTTATTAAATTTATATTTACTATGATATAAATGTATTAAACAAATCTTTTATATAGCTAAGTAACATAGATTAGAAAACGAAGAAAATACCTTGGTAGTTTTACTAGTTTTATTTATTTAGTTAAACACTAAATCATTCATATATATATATATATATATATATATATATATATATATATATCCACTGGCGCTTGAGGTCATCATCATCTTGCTACACTACTCAATAAATTCGAGGCTCACGTGTTTTCATAAGTTGGAACATCATTTCCACAGTCTAGATGTTCAGAACCAGAATTACTAGCGGTATGATAATTTCCATCAGATTCAGAAGTTTTCAATGTGCTGGTCAATTTGACAATAGCCAAAATTAAATAAATTTCATCATTGATGTCTTTGACGTGGTTGTTTTATTTTCAAGTGTAACCTTAGTGCATACTTCATTAAAATGTGAAGCAGGCAATATCATAACAACATTTGAGGCCCAGCAATCAATTCAGCAAATGTGAAGCAAACAACATAATAACAACATTTGAGGAAATTTATGGAACTATAACTGAAGCCATCCTTTGAATCAAACAAAGTTTGCAGGTCCAATGAATATAGCCATTAGTAGAGATACATTCCAAAGTTCCAGTTTGCCATAAACATTACGCTAGTCTTAGACGAACACGAATGCCAAAACCTTTATTTCCTTTAAAGAAATATGAAATTAGATGGACTCCATGAATATTTAGGGAGATAGTCTGTCTACAGAATGAGGACCCATTGATGCATTCATCACTCCCTGCAAATAAAAAATGCACAAACTAACAAGTCGCTGTCTTAAGCAAGTGGAATAATTTTACAATGCATGTAAAATTTTATCTAAGACTGCCATCCGCGTGCTTAAGTGGTTGTCTTAAGCATTGCCAAGTGGAATTATTTTATGGTGCATGTAAAATTTTCTCTGAGACTGCCATCCACGTGCTTAAGTGGTTGTCTTAAGCATTGCCAAGTGGAATTATTTTACGGTGCATGTAAAATTTTCTCTGAGACTGTCATTCGGGTCAGGGATGGAATTTGACGGGTAAATGCCAGTCATGGGTCAATTTACCCATCATATACAGCTAAGATTTTAAGGAGACTGTCAAAATCTAGCTTTAAATACAAAAAACGTTTCAGATCTTGATTGTTACCAGCAATTTTGACGGGTGTCAGCCATTTTAAATTCCTACCCTGATCCGGGTGCTTAAGTAGTTGTCTTCAGCATTGCCAAGTGGAATTATTTTACCGTGCATGTAAAATTTCCTCTGAGACTATCATCCGCCAGAAAGGTCTAGGTCTATAGTTAACTTGTGGAAAACTTGGATTTGACATATGAGTCAATGCTATAAATACAATGATGCAAACTTAATAACAAACGTGGGACACTGGTTGCATTTAATCTGAATGTTAGGCATTATTTAATAACAAATCCCGCTACCTTGAAGTATAACTATTTGCTTTGAATGCAATGGCTCAAAATATCTTTATTGTAAATCACCTCGGAATATTTATTATAAACTTATACCATGTTGTTGATTATTTTTAACCTTTTCAATACTATACTAATATGAAAAGAGTTTTATTATGTCTATATGAATCGCGAACTTGAATTAATTCAAATTTTAATTTTAATATTGGCATTTCTCTAATGTTAAACTATAACAGAAATATTATTTATTGATTTGAAAATTATACCATGTTGTTGAATGGCCAGTTATTTATATCTATGCTTCCTCTATAAATTGAGATATGAAATATGAATAATTATGTTGATAGGTATTTTGATATTTTTTTTGTTTTTGGTATCTCATCAAGGGATAAATGGTAGGGATGAATGGATAACTCACAAGTGATGAATGGATAACCAAAACTTCATGGATAACCTAAAGAATGTGGATGATAACATGTAGAAAGGCATAGATAACTCACAAGTGTCTTCTATTCCATCACTATCTCTCCACCATTTGATCCCTATCAAAGTGATCCAACAACAAACTATGTGGGTGTGCTAGAATTGTTTTTCACATAATCTCATAAATCCATAGTCCCATAGGCATTATTCAAGTTTTTCAACACAAATTTAGAGTTTTACTGAGCTCTCTCACCTCTCACGATCACCTTTGAGTGACTTTAGAGACTTTTGTTTACATGTTGAAGAGCCTCGGGGTCCATGTATTGTTGCAGAAATTGGGTGCCTACCTTGAAGTATAACTATTTCCTTTGAATGCAATGGCTGGAAATATCTTTATTGTAAATCACCTCGGAATATTTATTATTAACTTATACCATGTTGTTGAGTATTTTTAACCTTTTCAATACTATACTAATATGAAAAGAGTTTTATATTCTCTATATGAATGGATAACCAACACTTCATGGATAACCTGAAGAATGTGGATGATAACATGTAGAAAGGCATAGATAACTCACAAGTGTCTTATATTCCATCACTATCTCTCAACCATTTGATCCCTATCAAAGTGATCCAACCGCAAACTATGTGGGTGTGCTAGAATTGTTTTTCACATAATCTCATAAATCCATAGTCCCATAGGTTTACTGAGCTCTCTCACCTCTCACGATCACCTTTAAGTGACTTTAGAGACTTTTGTTTACATGTTGAAGAGCCTCAGGGTCCATGTATTGTTGCAGAAATTGGGTGCCACAGGTTTGTACGAAATTGTACTGTTCACCTCAGTTCATCCAAAGCATATGCAAATGCAAACGTTGTGGTGAACTATTTGTTGGATTCATTGCAGGTCATTGACAATACTCACAATAATTGATATAGAAATATAATTCCGCCCAGCCACATCCTAACTTAGATGGAGATAGGTCATGGGAACAAAAATTTGTATATTACCTACGTTTTTTGTAGCTATTGTTTTTTTTCAAAATACTATGGAGAAGTAGCGTTGTTTTTTAAAATACTATATGAAATTTCCTTTTATGGATATGTATTACCGAAATGTTTAAATGCAACTCATGTCATTTTTTAAATCATGCTTCGTAATTTTTATGTGTAATATTGTGACTACATCGATATATATACATATAATGCTTATCCAGATCATCGAAATTGCACTTTATGAATCAGAGTTATTTGTTGTTTTTATATAAAAAATTTAGTCCAGAGTCCCATGGTATTCATAAATTATAAATTTATGAATACCATTTGAGAGAGATGTGTCATGATGTCGGAAGTCAAGAGACATGTGCTCAGCCAATTGGTGAGGCCCCTCTTGCACATCCAATTTTTGGATGTTAGACTGATAAATGACATGTCAATGATCTCAATATGTATAATCATGATAAAACTGAAAAATGATACAATAGGTTCATCCCATGGTATTCAAAAATTATAAATTTATGAATACCATTTGAGAGAGAGGTGTCATCATGTCAGAAGTCAAGAGACATGTGCTCAGCCAATTGGTGAGGCCCCTCTTGCACATCCAATTTTTGGATGTTAGACTGAAAAATGACATGTCAATGACCTCAATATCTATAACCATGAGAAACCTGAAAATGATAGATTAGGTTTTGATGAACATATATGGGGCCCAACCAAAAAATGAATTTGGATGTAGAACTCACATTTATAAATGAAAAGTTGAGGGATCTCATTTAACATTCCATTTTTCGATGTTAGACATAGGATTATACATGAAAAGTTGACGGATCTCATTTAGCATTCCATTGTTGGATGATAGACATAGGATACGTAACATTGACATGTCGTTTATCACTGTAACATCTGCTTTTGGATGTTGGACTCATAAAGCACATGTCAATGACTGTTGGGGGGTGCACCTTAACGGTTCCTAATTTTGGTAACTCCGTGGTTTTTGTGGAAGTTGTAAGCGGAGTTACGACTCAAAATAGTCTTAGGGGTATCAGGGTTGAGTCAAAGTCCTCTTTTTGTAATAAACCCATGGTTTAAATCCAGGGTTTAGGGTTCGGGGTGCCCATGGTTTAAGCCCATGATTTTATAATAAGTGCACTATAAATAAGCACTCTTGTAAAAAAGTGAGGTTAGGATTTTTTATGTAAGATGAATTGATGCGAAGCTAAGGCTATTTTGTAAGAGAAGGTTAAGTCCCAGCTGTGTGCATGGATGACCTCTGCAGCTGTGTGTGCAGAGGGTTTTGGGTGATAAAGAAAATCTGCAGCTGTGTGCACAGAGGCCTGCTGCTGTGTGCGCGGCTTTGAGGACTTGAAGGGATCTGCAGCTGAGTGCGCAGATCAAAATTGTGGTTTTTGTAAAGAGTTGAATAAAACACAGTTCTGTGGACGTAACCCCTACACTGGGGGTGAACCACGTTATATCGTGTGTTGTGGTTTTGGTTTTGTTGTTGTTTTGTTCTTTATGCATTGATAAATCTACATCTGATAAATAAGATCACTGCTAATTAAATAACTTCGCTGTGAATTCCCAGGAAAGGGTTAAGCAAGTCACTGTTTGTTTATTTAGCTGCGAAGTTATATATGTGAATGTGCAAGTTCTGTGTTATATGAATATAAGTTATTAAAGGCTAAACGTACAGTAATATCCCTCTTCTGCTTGCAAAAACCTGATTCTGCGGCACCCCATAGCTGTTTCAGGTGAGACTGCAACCTGTTCGCAGGTTGTTGCCGAAAGGGCCAACATTGTGGGTCTTTTGTTGGTGCAAAGTTAATGGTATAAAGCCCGGGTCTGCCCAATAGCCCAACAATGACCTCAAAATTGAAATTGGAAGATCAATTTTGTTTGACATAGACATTGCTTTATGTCAACAAATGAAGTTATGTTCCATGTATAAAATGGTAAAATAAATAATTTTTCAATTTTTTTGGTTTTGTTCATAACCATATGTTTTTTCATTGTTTTTTATATAGCTACAAATGGATCCTTCCATCTGGAGTTTGTTTCCAATGGAGATATTGGAACTTATTTTGTTGTGGGTTCCTTTTTCTACATTGATCCAGTTCAGATCAACTTCCAAACATTTCCATGCAATTTTGTGGCAACGAGCATTTAGAACTTCTTGGTTGAACAATCACATAACTGAAGTTTGTTTTTTTGTTGAAGTCTAGCACCCATACGAGATCGAAATACTATATAATTTTATAAATTCTGTAGGCCATACGTATTTTATGCATATTACCAATCCAGAAAACAATTATTCAGTTGAATGCACAGCTGGTTCAAATATTTTGCTATCACTGTTTTGTTCATTGCCAGGTCACAAGCACTACTTTATTATTAACCCATTCGAAGGACGGTTTTTATATATAGGCGTGAATGAAATTGGAGTGCTTGGATTCTTCATACTCATAAGCAACATCGGTGATCACAAACAGGGATGGATAGTTGTTCGTCATGAAGAGAACGAACATGGTTCAAAATTTTTTGTGTCCAGCAATGTGAATAGAGATTGCAGAGAAATTGATGCAACTAGCTTCATTCCAACCCCTCCTAAAGATGCAGTCTTTTTTAATGGAAAGATATATTGGATACATATGAGAATCATTTCAGAGGAAGATGCTCTATATTCCTATAATATGTGGTCACTCGACATTGGATTGAACAAATGGGCTGGTCATGCAATTCATACAGGACGCATCAAATGGTCCATGTGTTTGACTGTACATCAAAACCAATTGTTATGTCTTGTGAACGATGGTAGGACAACTATATGGTCCATAAGTGAAATGATAGATCTGAGGATTGGTGCATCTGTAGTTGAAGAGGTGCACGGGTTTTGGATATTTGGAAGAGATTTGAGATGGACCCTTTTAGAAGTTATGACATTCCATATAAATACACGTTGTCCAAGGTACCTTCCATTTTGGGCTGTGGGGAGTTTTATTCTGATGTGTAGGTATGGCCAAACCCCGTACATATATTATGACCTCAACACTTGCAGGGTTACTCGTGTAGGACCTGATGAAGGATCATTGCTCCGAAGTCATCGATTGCCTATGCCAGTAGACATCCAATGTACCAACATTGTAATGTCTAGAAATTTTTTCCCTCTAACTCCAAGCATGAAAGCATTCGACGATTTACTCCCTTTTCCTACAAATTATGATCAGTCGTTGGAGCGTTACGGCATGTAAACAAATATGCACAAAAAAATATTTTTTTGCATCTTTTGTGAATTTTGATCATCTTTTTATATTATCTACATCCATGTAATCATTAGATATATATCTAAAAAATTATATTGCACCAAATAATATCCATTGTGGATGTTTTGTTTTCTTCTAGTGTATGTATTTTTTTGCGATCATCTTTACATTTCGTCATTTTATATTGTACTTCAATTGTACAAGTAACATGCAAAAAAATGTTTCCCTTCGTCTAACACTTTTAAATTATACTTATGCCTGCAAAAAAAAACCTGTGATTTATGAGTATTTGGAACTGGAGGCATATTTACATCAATCCATTTGCTAACTGATTCTTTTATTTTGTGTTATAGAAATGGACATGGTCCCTGCAATTTGGAAATCTCTACCAATAGACATACTTGAAATGATCTTTCTTTGGTTGCCTTTATCTATGATTATCCGTTTGAAAATGGTTTGCAAAGGTTGGAATCGTATTGTGTCCGAAAACAATTTCATCTCACAGTGGAAACACAATCAAACAAAAGAATATGGAGTTTTGGTTGGTTTTGGCTCTTCTAGTAGACATCGGTTCGTTGGCCATTACATTAGCCAAATAGGAAAATGTTCATCTCTTTCTATGCAAGTCCTAAACAACGACTACAAAATTGAATCCACATGTGGTTCAATTGTTGCAGTTTCATCCTCCAGTATCTTATATCGAAAAAGAAACTACTACATCGCTAATCCATTCACAAAGACTTGTACATATGTAGGGTCTCTTGGACTTGGTGATTGGGGTTTCTTTACATTGTTGAAAAATTTTGAGCAACAAAAATACCATTGGGTAGCATTGAAACATATTTATGCAAAATTTCAAACAAAATATTTTATTTCTAGCAGTATTCATATGCAGTGGAGACAAACATGTCCTATCGATGGCGATGTTTCGCGGCCCAAAAATCCCATACTGTATAATGAAACAATGTTATGGGTGGACATTCATGTGGTTTCTAGAGATAATCATATATGTATATACAAGCTATGTTGGATAGATCTTGAGGATAACAAATGGGGGTTCCAGTTTATTCCACACTCGAATTCAACATTATCGATTAGCCTAGCATGTTATCACAATGAGCTTCTTTGTTTTATCAATGATGGGAGAACTACAGTGTGGTATATAGAACCAAAAAAAAATCAAAATGATTCAACAAATTCTTCGATAAGAAATGGATGTTTAGAAGGTGGATTGCGATGGAGTATCATGTCTAATTTGACCTCGGGCATTAATGGCAAATGCAGTGGATATTTTCCTGTTGCAGCACTTGATAATTACTTTCTCATGTGCAAGTACGAGCGTCTTACTTTTGGTTTCTATGAATTCATCGACCCACATTCTAATTTTGTAATCGAGGATAGAATCTTGGATTCTGCATTATCCAAACTTGAAAATCCAACACACCTAAGTGTTGTTGAGCTTGTAGACAACATATCCATCATTCTAAGTTGCCCAAACATGGATTCTATTGATGATGTGTTTTCAATGGGATAATGTAAACATATATGGCATGCAACTTACATGTATGTTATGCAAGTTGACATGTTTGGGTGGGTCTTAAGCATACTTATTCAAAATATTTCTTCCCAACCTATTTTACCGGATTTTTTGGTAGTCAGTGCTACATATGGAATTTTACTTACCTGTACTTATGCAAATCAACATCTTCAATACTTCATTACCATGCTTATTGGATTTGTCTCTTCTGATGTTTGCCAATTTACATTCTCTATGAAATAGAAATTATTCATACATGCCAATTTTTATTTTCTTGGATACAAAACTTGATTACAATATTATTTTATATCTTGGCGATCTTCGGCAATACAAATATTATAAGCTAATATTTGAATAAAGTTAAAAACTCTTAGAAATATTAAAAGATAATATTTGAATAAAGTTGAAAACTTTTACGTTTGTGTTTCTTTTTGCTATACCTGTAACATGACTTTGTACACTAATATGGTTTGACATAAACTAATTCTTTTACGCTCATGTAGATATGTCGTCAGAGAAAAAAAAAATTCGAGCAGTGAGAAGAACTTGATGGAAACATCGCGTCACGCAAAAAATGAATCCTCACGAAAACACTATAATAAAAAAAAGGAAGGCATTAATAGGAAACGTCGTTTAGCATACCAAGAGAATAGTGAGCAAAATGGCGAGCAGATAAGAGAACGACATGGTCCTTCCTTTGCAAATGTCATAGATTCTCAAGGGCAGCCCACTAAATTCCAGAGCATATCTGATATAATGAGGAGATCAAATCACCGAAGTCAATTTATATCATCAAATCCAACATATAGCAACAACTGTAACAAAAGGTTGAATGAAGTTATTGAACCTTTCGTAGATCATACTTTGGGTGAAACGTTTTCTAATCATGGCATCGAGGTATAAGGATTACATGGGCTTATCTATATTTGAAAAAATATTTATCTGTACAATATAGATATACTTACACACATGTTCAATGTTTAGATAACTACTCGCAACAATTTTCCGAATCAATCATTTGATGAGCGCGAGGAAGCTATGTATAAAAATCAACCAGAAACAATACAAAATGATAACACCAATACAGCTGAAAGAAGCAGTTGTATAAGAACAATTTCTCTTGGAACAACAAAGGACATGATTTCCAAGTCTGCTATGAATGACTCACACAGCCATGCAAACAATGCATTGTTAACGAATGAAGATCAAGGGTTTCGAAATCAACTTGAAACCAGTTTGCAAATGTCCAGTCCAGCAAGAACTATATCTATTGGAACAACCAAGGTATTGTTTCACCTATCCATGACAAAAACCATGCATTTGACCTTGATCAAAATAAGGTAGTATTAGATGCAATACTATTTCATCTTCCTGTTCAATGATTCAATCAAAAATCGTTTTGAAATTCCAGGATAGTAGCATCCATGGACATAATTGTCGAAACGACATGACATCGATCAATGTCATTCCGTCTTTTGGTGACAATGACTCTCTACAAAATGTCAGTCAAAATTATGTTGTGTGAAGCCAACTAAATAACATGGACCTCAATCGGGAAAACAATTCTGCAGCAATGAATGATCAAGCAATGATTCAAAACCAGATCATGATTAGTAGACCAAGTGGAGATGCAGAAAGGAGTATTTTTCTTGGAACATCGAAGGTCTTACTCAGCCTGTTGGTACAAAACTTTCATATTTAGATCTTACTAGAAGATTTGACATAATATTTAACAACGACATTTTCACTTTTCAGGATAATAGTGTCGAGGCTCGCCGAGGACACAACATTCAAACCCCAACTCGTCTGAACAATATGATGGCAACCAACCTTGATTATAATTTTCATGATGAAAGCAATTTGGGTCAGGTTTCAGGCGATGGTACTCGACAAAGGCAAGTTAGGAATGTACAGCGTCGCAACAACAGAGGAGAGATATGTCGACATGTCTCGCCTCACTTTGCATTGAATGGTAACGTCCATGCTCAAGATCCATGTTTAAATATACATACATCAAGAAACATGGTTGAACTTTTCCAAGAAATGTCCTCTTTCCATCGAGCATTTCGTGCCGAAATTGATAAATTGTCAATTGTGCAAATGTGTAATGTTTGTCGTGAATCATACCTTGGAATGAATGTTTTTAGATGAGATGAAAGACCTATTTGTGTGAGATGTAGGCAAGAGTGTGGTATCCATCGTTTTTCTCGAGATAACAACATGAATCCTGGCAAACAACCTCCTGTTTTATCAATTTTGACATAGGTTGAAGAAATGTTAATAGCACGAGTGAATCCAATACTACAGGTCACACATGCACGTGGAGGTCAATATAAATACAGCGGCCATACAATTAGCTTCCCACAGGATAATGTTTCAATTGCTAAGACTCTTCCTCATCGAATTGAAGACCTAGACATATTAATTGTCAGGAGAGAAGGGCCTCCATCCAAGCACTATGATTGCATTGTTAGTAGGTCGCGAGTAATGGATGCATTTCATTACAAAATATGGGTGGACAAATATTACCGAGATGTTGAAGTTGATCCAGAATCAGTCATATGTCTCCCAGACAAGCCAACAGATGTCTCCTCTAAATTGCGTTATATCAACTCTGACATAGCTGACTCAGAAGAGATTGATGCAAACATTGACAGATTTGGAGCTCATCGACTCGAAACTCATCCTTCATCCTTTACAGCTAGAATTCCAATTGCACAAAGAGAGATAGAGGAGATACGCAACTTTGTTAACAAAGAATCTTCTTTGTCAGATTTAGGTATGGAATGGCCAGAGATTGGTTTGTCTCCAATAAATGAATACAACATAGAAGATTTGTTTGACATGGCATTTCCAACATTGTTTCCCACAGGCACTGCTGATTGGTTGCAACCACGTTTGAAGGATGTCCGCTTAAATGAGTATGGGTTGCACCTACTTAAATATTGTGATCAAAGGTTTGGAAAACATCCAAGGTTTCGGTATTTTGTATTGAACATGATAATGATACATTGAATCCAAGGAACAACTGCTGTATTTGTGACAAAAAAATTAAATATGGCATACCTACAACAATTGAAGATTTACATAAGGAGCTCAGTGAATTCCCATACACCAGATTAGTTGAACGATTGATGCATTTCTGTTCATGTCTTCGAGGAACAAAGGCTTACTAGAATATATGTCGTAGTGATTTTAATGGCATGATATCACAGATCAGTTGCCCAACTTTGTTTTTCACTCTGAGTGCAGTCGATACCAAGTGGCTAGACCTACATAAAGTTATGCCCAATTATGCACTTGTATTTGCACAAAACAGAAATAGATGGAGAACTGATAATGTTATTTAAACTATCCACATATTGTTGCAAAGTATATGCATGAATGTTTCAGTATTTTCCATGAAGAAATCATTGTGAAATACCTTCATGCTAAAAACTACTGGTACATGTACATAATTTCCGTATTATATTCTTTAACCTAATATTAGTAATACATGATGAGTTTCGAAGGTATCAAATTCATCGTCTAAAAAATTTCAAGTATAAATTTTGTTGCATGCTAATATTATTAATGCGTGATGAGTTTCGTAGGTATGAATGGCAACATAGGGGATCAGCACATATCCATCGATTTCTGTGGTTAGAAGGTGCACCGGACATGGAGCAACTGGATTGGACAGACACGATAAGAGTTGATGCAGCAAGACGATACTTTGACAACTATGTAACAGCATGGAATCCTCGTGATGCTCACCATAGGAATATATATATTCATCGACCTCTGGAGGAAGATCCTTGCTTATTGGATACCAGTGAAATATTCAATACAAATCCCCTTGACGACTATGAGCAACTAGCGAATCGAGTGCAACGACACACAAGATGCAATGTTCATTCATGTTTACATAAAAAAGGTTCCTCCTACATGTGCCAATACAATGCACCATGGGAACTTCAAGACCAGTCGAAAATATTTGTCAATGACAAAGGACACAAAAAATACGAACCTGCTCGCAACGACAACAGGTTAAATGTCCATAACATTTCTCTTCTTTCAATATGGCGTGCCAATGTTGATTGCCAGCCAGTTCTTTCGCATCATGCAGTTTTGAAATACATTGCAAAGTATGCTTCAAAATCAGAGAAAAGATCAGAAAGATATCAAGACATGTTGACAAGAATCTCCAATGTCGTTGACTCTGACATTCCCTCTATATGTGCATATAAAATGTTTCTTGATGAAACAATTGTGGAAAGAGATATAGGAGCACAAGAAACATGTCATATGTTGTTAAAGCTTCCTCTTGTTATTTCTAGCCATAGCTTTGTTTCTGTTAATGTTCGCAGAAAAATATTCAAAAGAGTTTCTTCCAACTCGGATAACAACAAATTCCCATCAGGGTCTAGGTTTCTAGAACACTACCAAAATAGACCTCCGTTTCTGGAGCACTTATCTTTGATTGAAACTACACGATCATGGTCTTTTAGTGGTCGACGTCAGAGAGAACCATGGAAGCCAAGAGATACACCTGCAATAGTTCGTGTATGGCCACGGTTCTGTGAAGTTCCTAACAGCAATTCAGATTCCTTTGAGTCATTTTGCCTCAGTGAATTACTTCTCTATAAACTGTTTAGAAACATTCAGATTGATATTGGAGTCAGCACATAAATTATTATTCATAACTGGAGGATCCTTAGATATCGATCTTGGCATGTCAATAAGATACCTTTAGAACCAGATACCAATGAAGAAGATGATGATACACATGAGGATGAAGTGATTCATGAGAATGACATGGATGAGTGGGAGATGTTGTCATGTCTTGTTCCTCCCAACACTGTTCAAGTTTCAGACATTGATACTCTTGGTCGCAGAGACTTTGACTTGATCCATGCATGGAATAGTACTACAGGTTGGAATAGAGACTTGGAGGACCCAACAGATTTCATAAAAAATGTACACTCAAGAGGATCCATACTATATGTCTCGCATTCTAGGTCGGCTTCTCCATCCTCTTTTTCTGATAAGCAACGTCTTTGTTTTGAAACTATTATTGAACATTTCCATGAAGGACCTAATGCAGACCCGCCGAAGATGATAATTCAAGGAACTGCATGGACAGGAAAGTATTACCTTATACATTGTCTTGGACATGAATTTTCAATGCATTCCATAAATGGAAAAAGCCCTTTGCTATTGCTAGCACCTATAGGAATAGCTGCGTTCAACATACGGGCCAAAACAATTCACTCGGCCCTTGGAATCCCTATTAAAGACTTCAAATCTTTACAGGGTCAGTCACTTTCTGTATTTCAAGAGGAAATGCGATATGTCACACACATTTTAATTGATGAAATGAGTTTCATTGGGCCAAAGTTGTTCATACAAATTGATTCACGTCTTCGGGAGGCATTTCTTGAAAAAAGGTCAGTTCATTTTGGTGGGAGATCAATGATTCTTGTTGGAGATCTTAGGCAGTTGCCTCCTGTCAAAGATAAACCATTATACGTGGGAAACACAGCTGACAAGGTGTTATGGAAAGATTTCAGAAAGGTTGTTACATTGGACACGATATTTCGTCAACAAGGCACAGATCCAAATCAAGTCAAATTTAAGGGGTTGCTAACCAACATCAGAAATGCAAACCCAACAGTGGATGATTGGAATCTTTTAATGTCACGAACAGATGCAAATATGGATGGTACTAAAAGTAATACTTTCACTTCAGAAATCCATTTGTTTCCTACGAACAGCTTGGTAAATGTACATAATCGATGCATGCTAAAGTCACTTGGAATTCCTATAGCACGATGCGTTGCTGAACATACAAAGAATAAAGATTTTTCTGATGCTGATGATGACCAGCTTCAACAAGAAGTGATTTTATGTCCTGGTCAGCGAGTGATGTTGACGTGTAACTTGTGGGTGGAAGCAGGGTTGGTAAATGGAGCACTTTGGACAGTTGAAAACATCTTTTTCTCTGATGGATCCAAACCACCACAACTGCCAATGTATGCTACAGTTTCATTTGATGATTACATTGGTTTACCATGGGACATCAGATATCCCAAAATTGTTCCAATAACACCTATTTCTAGAGGAAATTGCAAGCAAATCCCATTGCGTATGGCTTGGGCTCTTACCATACACAAATCGCAAGGTTTGACTTTACAAAGGGAAACCATTGATATCGGTATCGCAGAGAGGCAAGGTTTAACTTTCACAGCACTTTCAAGGGTAAAATCTATAGACGGTCTATGAATATCTCCGTCGTTTACATTTGAAAGGTATTCAAAAATGGTGAAAAGTGCTTATGCCACAATCAGGAAAAAAGAAGAACAACGATTGGAATCCATTTTAGCTTAAAGGTCACAACTATCAGGTTATTAGGCAACTTGATTGTTTATTGTATAGATATTTATATTGACATGTTTCGTTGTTATTATTTGAATTGGTAGGAAGAAATATAGATTGCAAGAGAACAGACCAATTTACAAACTAACATAGTTTAATCTCTATTTACTCATTGTCTTTTCATATAGTCGTCGAGAATAAGATTTGTTCCTATATGTTAACATACACTTTTTCAGTATGTTCAATTACAGTTCAATTGACAAGCATTTGTTAAGCTCTATTACGACATAAAAACATAGTGGCAGCCATTATTTTTTTTACTGATTTATTTGGATTTTTGTTCTTCATATTCTTTTATATGTGTTGAAAGAGCAAAGATATAGTTAGTTATATATATTTTTTTTCATAAGATCCTCACAACTAAATGTAATTTTTTTTAATTTGGTTTTATCGATTAAATGTGAATGTACTGATGAAATGTGCCAGAAAAACAGTATTGAATGATAGATTATGAGATGGCATGCCAATTATTTTGACATATATAACCATGACCATGCATGTTACCATTTTATGCAACTTACTTTTTTGTATTTTGTATGATTTAATTGTTATTGATATCTTAGATTTTTAGTGCTTATGCCACATTTCCTCCAATGTTGTTTATTGTATCGTTTGGTTAACATTATGTTCGAATTCATAAAACCATATATGTTTTTATTTTCCAGCTCTTTGCGTCAAATCCAAATAAAAAATGGATGTAAAAAAAAAAAACATCGTCCAACAGTATGCATCAGACACCTCATAGATGAACCAAGGTTGAGGCGTCGATTTCAGATACATGTTCTACATCCTGGAAGAGGAAACCTTTGCAAACCAGAAATTCAAAAGGAGATAGGGAAGAAATTTGGCATTACTGGTACACAACAAATATTTATTTACGGTTTTCGTACATATGGACAAAGATCTTCAGGTTTTGGGTTGGTATATGACAAGCTTGAGGATGCAATAAAATATGAGCCTAACCACAGATTGGTGAAGAACAGAATTCGTGATCTTGGCAAGAAAACCCAAAAAAATACTGAAAAAAAAGGCAAAGAAAATTCGTGGTGTCATGTCAAGAAAAAAAAAAGTTGTTGAGCCACTGTCATCACCATCTACGTAAAAAAAATAGTGAGAGTCCCTTGTCTTTCTGTTCGCATCATTGTATTTATTCAGTCTATCGTTGCATACAGTTATCTAAATGTGTTGAAGATATTTTATAAGTTTGAATAATATTTTGAATTTTGATTTGTTCCTAAGTAATCTATTGTCAACCTATATCTTATTTATAAGTAGTTTCAATAGCTTTGTGTGCTGGTTCTAATAAATTATTTTTATGATTTCTTATGTTTCTGCTACAATATGGTAATGTTGGTTGCTGGATTTTTTTTACATGATGCCATTAATTAAACTGTTTTGTAGTAGTTGGGTTTATTTTTGTTTTGAATTTATTTTCGCATTCTGAAATCAATGAGGGGTTGTCTTGGATTCTCATGTTCATTGGTGCTTGTGGTGTCTTATGTCATTCGCTCATGGTTGTGTTCTACTGTGTCTGTGTTGAACAAAGAAATTATTTTTATCATTTACTATGTTTCTGTTGGTAATAACTATGTATATTTAATTTTATTTATGAGTATCTTAAATAGCTTTGTGTGTTCTTTCAAAGAAATTATTTTTATGATTGGTTATGTTTCTGTTGGAATATGGTAATGTTGTTTGCTCGATTTTTGTTACATGATGAAATTATTTAAATTGTTTTGTAGTAGTTGGGTTTATTTTTGAAATTCTATATTGATGTGCAAGAATGTTGAAATTCCATTCATATACTATGATTTGGAAACTTGCGGTGTTACTCATTTAGCAGTTGATGAAAGACCATCACTTCCAAATCACCGTCTACCGTTGCCAGCGAACAATCAATGTAGTAACATTATCATGTATAAGAATTTCTTTCCTCTAACTCCAAGCATGGTTTTATTCAATGATCTTCTCCCAGTCCCTCCGACATTGTTTCAGTCCCTATAGGGTTTTGGCATGGAATTCAACAGGTTTATGAGTCTTTGTAAAAAAAAGTATGTTTTAGTTTTTGCACTTTGTGCAAATTTTGGCGTGTTTTGGTTTCAAATAAAACATGTCTTCAGCCCATGAAGCTTTTTATAAAGGATATGGAAATTTGGAGTGGCTATGTTCGAGTTTTTTGCTTCAAATCGCTATTTTTATTTCTTCTGATCTAAAATAAATAGATTTATTTACTGTATAACATCAAAATTTATTGGCTATATCGAGAATTTAATGAAAACAATACTTTGCATCTTTTAAATAGTACAGCTAATATTACATATCTTGACCTCACACACTAAAAGATTGCATTATCAACAAATGAATAAACAAAGCATTTGATTTCACCTCGGTATGATAACAAACATTGCACATTAAAGAACACATTTTTTGCACTTGAAATAACAAAGATATTTCATAACTGACGATAAGGTAATTTATGATGACTTTTCGTACTAAGTTGACATAATGTCAACTGTTTTTCAACAATTGCATATATCAGTTGCTCAAATTACAGTATAAATAATATATGTAATTGTTGCAATTAAATTCCTAGATTCCCTCATTTTAACAATCCATACATTCATTTACATCATATTCATGGATGCATTGCTTACTATTATATTGAAATTGTTATTTTTTGTATTCGTTTAAAATTTTTATTTTTTCATAAATATCATAGATCATAAAATATATGGAACTGAAACTACTTAGAAAATAATTTATTTTCACATTAAATAAACATCAATTAAACAACTGTTGCAGTATTCCAGTCTACGAAAACATCTCAGTACAAACATTGCAGATTATATAACAATTATTCCCACTTGAAATAACAAAGATATTCCATATTTGCTCCACAATTGACATTCACGCCTTGTTCAAATGAAAACAACATAACTAACGATCTTGTAATTTATGATGACTTTCTATACACCGCATGTCACAATACACCATAAGCAGCAGTGAACATCAGAATCCAAGATAGCCCTTCATCGATTTCAGAATGCAAGAAGAAATTCAAAATAAAACTAAACCCAACTACTACAAAACAATTTAATTAATGGCATCATGTAACAAAAATCCAGTAACCATCATGACCATACAGCAATGTCACAATTCAACTTGATGCTCACTCACTATGATGATCCACCATAGCACTTCTCACATTAAACATATACTTGTCTTATGAAATTACTTATAATGTTGTAATGCAATGAACCACATTAATTAACATAACCATAATACAATATATTCATACAGAAACAACGCAATCGAACATAACCCTTCATTTATGTCAAAACAGAATT
>LPNX010028736.1:377455-417129 GCA_001517045.1 Pseudotsuga menziesii | reverse complement strand
TTCCAACGTTAAGCCATGGTTTATTACAGTGTTTGGTTGGTATATGTCAACACAACCATAGGGAAGACACATTAATAATGTGATAGTGGATGTTTAATAAGCATTATGTCGCATTGTGACGTTTAACACAGTTTATGTTGCATATCAGAATGTTATGTCGCATTATGATGTTTATCAAGGTTTACGTTTCACTGCGACGTTATCAAGGGTCATATCACATTACGACATTAAACCATGGTTTGTTACAATGTTTGGTTGGTATATGTGAACACAACCAAAGATATGACACATTAATAATGCGAGAGTGGGCATTTAATAAGCGTTTTGTCGCTTTGTGACGTTTATCACAATTATGTTACATTAGCGACTTTAATCAAGGGTTTTGTCACATTGTGATATGTCTCACTAATTCTAATATTGCGACAAATTATTTAAATGATATCATGTAATTAATTACAAATCGATATTAAAATAAGTAATTGTGAAAGTATTAAATAATAAAGTATGCTTAACATATAAAATAATTAATATTGGATATAATTAACTTCGTGATATATTTTTCATATATATTATATGGGAAAAACATTGTATTAATAATATTTTACCTCTATTATGTTTTATTTAATGTTTTATATTAATTAAATAATGTGGTAATAAATAAATGATATTATTTATTAGAATTAATTAAACAATATTATTTCTATCAATACTTTATGTATGTTGAAATAGAACATGAAAACCATTGCATACAACAACCAAAGATGTGACACATTAATAATGCGAGAGTGGGCGTTTAATAAGCGTTTTGTCGCATTGTGACGTTTATCAGAGTTATGTTACATTAGTGACATTAATCAAGGGTTTTGTCACATTGTGATATGTCTTACTAATTGTAATATTGCGACGAATTGTTTAAATGATATCATGTAATTAATTACAAATACCAACATCAATATTTTGACCGTTAACCATATTTTGAGCAACACAACCATATATTATCATAACCAATGTGGTATGTAGTAATTGTGAAGGTATTAAATAATAAAGTATGCTTAACATATAAAATAAATAATATTGGATATAATTAACTTCCTGATATATTTTTCATATATATTATAGCGAAAAACATTGTATTAATAATATTTTACCTATATTATGTATTATTTAATGTTTTATATTAATTAAATAATGTGGTAATAAATAAATGATATTATTTATTAGAATTAATTAAACAATATTATTTCTATCAATACAATGACATTATTTTAATTAATTATTATTATAATGCAATGACATTATTTTAATTAATTATTATTATATTATTAATTAATTAATATACTTTTATCAATGCTATTTTATTTAATGAGACTATTTTTTAATAAATTGTATATTATAAATATTTAATTAATATTATAATATTATAAATAATAATATTTAAAACATTGTAATTAATTATAATAATTTTAAAAATGATTCATAATTAATTATTATAATAAATTGATGTTTCGTTCTTTTTATTAACACATTAATTGTGAATATCACTATATATAGAGAGATACATTAGAATATAATATTATAGAGAGATAGTATTATTTTAAAAAAAATATTTAGAGTTTATATTTTTATTTTAAAACATAAATACATTTTTTTGTTATTTCATATCTTAAATGTTTTTTTCGAATCATCATCATTCAATTGACCATAATGTTCCTCAAATCAAATATTAACCATGAATTAAAAATAATTAAATACTCATCATTCAACTTATCCCAATCTATAAAGTAATCTAATAATTATGTCTCATATGCATTATGATATAACCCGAAGTGTTATGATATATAATATTATTGTGACACATTAATCAATTAATTAATAATGTATTCATATTTTGATTAATAAATAAATGGTGTGGATTTTAGATGTTTATAAAATTTCTTTAAGAAATTTTTTGATATTTTTCATATATACTATACAGAAAAACATTGTATTAATAATATTTTAAGTATATTATGTTTTATATTAATTAAATAACATGGTAATAAATATATTAAATATTATTTATTATATATTATAATTAAAATAACAATATTATTTCTATTAATACTTTGTAGATATGTCTATGCACGCACCGGTTACTAGCAACAACCACATTAAATTAATAATGTGTATGAATACGTCGATAGGCGTAAATTTATGCACATACGATAGGGAAAAACATTAATATAAAAAGTATGTGCCTAAATTTATGCCTATCGACGTATTCAGACACATTATTAATTTAATGTGGTTGTTGCTAGTAATACAATAATTAGAATTATAAAAATTAAGGTTTAAGTCAAAACTATACTCATCCATAAATATATATTCATATTAAAGCTGAAAAATAATGGAGTGAAATGCTTACTGCGTGGATCAGTAAATGAGTAATCCCTACCGCCACCTTGCCCTAGGAATGATACATTCTATCTCATATGTTTAGATCTTTCATTGGAAACGCCTATGTTAATTTAGGGAAAAATAAGGGCTAAGAGATCCGGACACTTTTGAGCCAGGTATCATAAAAAGAATCTGAAATAGTTCAGATGATAGAAATCAAGATAAAAATGAATTCAACACTGCACAGCACCATTGGAAGAAGGCTCTTGAAAGGAGCATGAATCTCTTCGCCTTTGAAGGATCTGATTCTGCAGGTGGAAGTCTAGGCGAGGGAACTGAAGAAATTATCCTATCGCACTTTCGTCTGCTGAACAACACTAACCAGATCAGTGCACTAATATTTTTTCCACATCTCATTTTCTGAATGAATTGGACAAATGGCATTTGCATGTAACATGAAAATGGCCTAACGGGTGATAGACTCGATAAGCTAACATCTAGTTTTCTGAAGAAATTGGACAAATGGCGTTATGAAAATGGTGGCCTAATGGGTGTTAGACTAACCTTTCTCTCTTTTCATCTTTCTTTCATTTTCACGTATATTTTAACTTTTAAGTTTCACTTCAAACAAACAATTTGTTTCATGTGATAGAAATGCAATTTTATTTTTATTATTACTTTTATATATAATATGGTACTGGGTGTTAAATGAATTGTCGGTTCTGAAATGAAGTTTCTTACTGAACAACTGAGGGGCTCGTGCCTTCCATATCTTCTTTCAATGTTCTAGCGAGATGTGCTTTAATTGCGAGCATTGTTTTCATATTTTTTATTATAGCTACCGGTTTTATAAAATCATAAAATCTTACAACCTCAAAATCCACTTGGGAAGTGCAGCTACCAAAGAAGTTTGACTAAAATTATATCCTATTAAATGGATAATTCCATAAATATGACCCAGGCCTTGAGTTCAAAATTCCAGTGACCTTAAAACTGTGAAGCGTATAGTCACACCAAAGTTTAGTATCACACCTTAGCCTACCAATAGGACTTGTATGCCTAAGAACTGCTCAATCATTACTATGGGACTGAACTTATGCAAGCTACAAACTTTTGAAGAACTGTTTGTATGTTAATATGGCACTAGCTTTAATGAAACCTAATAGAAGATCAAAGAATTAGCAAAATGGAAGCTTCAGAATCTTCTCTAAAACCAAATCAAACAGATAGAAGGTTGAAATCATCGATATTATAAGGTATTGTAATTTAGGTCAATAGCATAAAATTTATAATGATGCAGCATTTAAGTAGGGTTAGGACCATTCAGCAAGTTACCTAGACAAGATGGAAACTGAAATGACACTATTCATATGTCATGTCATTTAATAAAAAGAATATATAAAATTCTTGAAAATCAAACCAGTATTATTAAAATATTTGTGACAAAGCCTGCAGTTTCTTTGATTCACTCCTCTTCTATTTGTGGAAAGATCAGTATCATATACTACAAGTGTCAAAAAAAAAAACCTAAGGTGCTTTGACTCCAAAAGTTTGAAGTGTGGAGATTTTATTCTAATGCTTACCTTGCATGGAGATATGACGATGGTGTAGGAGAATAATAAAGTCTGCCTTTCATGCAAGAAATAAAAATGTTATGTTCCAAATTCTCTTCTGTTTTATGATCAAATCTCATTGTGGTTTCAATCAATGTTTCTATGTTTCCTTTTGGTGTTACGAATCATTTAAAAGCTAACCCAATATTTACTTAGAGGTATACTATACAAGGAATTCATAAATCTGGAAATCACATTCTACAGTAAATTGTTGTGGTTTCCGGAATAGCGTTACCACAATCACAATCATAATAAATATAGATAGCATTTTGAGTTATTACATTTTCCAGTATGTTTGATTATGAAAAATACAGCACAACTAACCTCTCAAACTCTACCAAATGTGTTAATTTCAAATCCGGGTGACTCCATTTTTACATTGACATGCTCCAAAGAAAACAAAGGAAAGCTTGTTGTACCATACCCTTGATTTGAATAGAGATATATATGCTCTCCCTTTCAAAGTCTCAACACCATGACTTCCATATCATAGACCTGGAAATCACACAGAACATATTCCTACCATCATGTATCCCTCCTCAACTACATACTTTTTTCTTCCAAGAATTGTGAAACTGATATGAAAATGCCTACATCTATGGATTAGTCTATATATGAGTTAGTGGGAATTGTTGGATTTGAATATTTTAAATTTTCATTTTTTTCCTATTCGAATTAGTGTTGTATCAATCACATGCCGACATAGACTAAATTTCATATTCATATAGCAGGTACCTTGTGGTTTGAAAAATTCATTTGGCTCTCAAGTCTTAAATGTGCAATGAGGATCATATATTTTCCTAATTTGAAGTTTGAGTTTAGGATTAATTTTATGGACTAAGTGACTGCCTTCTATTCACCCACCCATAGCAAATAATGTTGTTCCCTCTTCATTCCCGTACCATTCTCACGGCACTTTGGGTCGTCTTCGTGGCTATATCATTCCAAGTTGCCATACGCAAAAGATGATGTTCCCCCACCAGATCATTAAAGGGAGCTTCCAATTTCTTGTTACATGTGAGCAAAGGCAGTTCATCTATAACCAAAAGGTGATTTATCTAGTGGCTCTACCAGTTGCTCATGATTCAATACCATATGTAGGCGTGGATGCCACCCATTATAACGGATCCAATCCCCCATTGATCCGAAAGAGGAAAAGACAACATTATAGAGCCAGCATTTTCTTTACCAGTGTGATAGGACCAGCAGTAGACATAGGAACAACAGCACAATCCAGTTATAGTAGTCTGCCCCAACAGTGACAACTGTCTTTACCAGTTTTGAAAAGAGGCTTTCGAAGAACATATTTTAAATTGGAACTTACCATTCACCTCACCAAATACAACAGATTGCTTATACCCTCACACTCACACAGCTATATACAGATCATGTTGATATGCAATTCAAAAAGCATAGTACAATAAATGATAATGCAAAATGAGAAGTTAGTGAGCTGATGTGTCCTTGTATAATTAGGCATATAACACAATAACATGATTACTATGTGCATGAATCTCTGTTCAAGAAAGTAAGCTCTATTCATGTGAACCTCTATTCATCGAAGCTATACTACGTGTTACAAATTAAACTTTATCTATTCATTGAAGCTATGCTACGTGCTACTAAATAAAGCTATTTAAACATATACACAAGGCAGGGACTAGCTGCCTTTAGCAGCCATTCTTGTTTCTTGTTACTTGCCAATTTCTTAGCTCATTAGGATTATAATACCACATTGCACTCGCTAGCCTAATGCCTCACTTCACTTGATATTACAATATCCTACCCAAGGAGAGAATCGTTGCTACTGAGTGGTACTCTTTTGCTTATGCTTCCACATTTATGTCATGTATCAACGAGTTGGTTATGCGTGCATAAAAAATGATTACCACTCGTTCTCTCTTGTCAAGTTGAATTTTATCTCTTATTCATGCTCGTTAAGCCATTAAAAAGGCACTATATCAAGTATTATGTTACCCATTTTTCAAGCTTGTTACAACTAAATGAAGAAGGCATCTTATGGAGCATTTTTCTCTCTCTTATTTGATCTCCTTAAAAAATAAATATGGACCCAAGTTTACTTGTCCATAATTATTAAAATTTCATGGAAAAGTTAACCTTACGAGCATTCTTCCTTTCTCCTTCAATCTCATTAAAAATAAAAGGAGGCCTCAAGTTTCCTTTTCCAGGCTTGTTAAAATTTTACAGAAAAGGTGTCATTACAAGCATTCTTCCATCTCTCCTTTGAGCTTGTTAAAAACAAAAAGGATATTTCGAGTTAACTTTTTCGGACTCAATAAACTTCCATGGAAAATGTATATGGATTTTTCTTTAATTTTTTGACCCTCCTTACAATTGAAAACACCGACAAGCATTGATGGACCCGGGCTCAAAAAAATCCACAAGACGGTATGTTATCGAGCACTCTTCTATATTTCTTCAAGATCATTAAGAAATCAAGGACTCGAGTTTACTTTTTCAATCTCATTAAACACCTACAAAAAACAACTTGTTGAGCATATTTCTATCTCTTGTTTGAGCTCATTAAAAAATGAAAAAAAAAAGTAATTAAAAAGAGAGAAAAACAAGGGGGGGAATACATTGTCTATCTTGAGAAGTGGCAGCAGTCCAATATGCCACCCTTGAACAAGAAATTTTTTTTTGTCTTTCTATTACAGTTGGTTTATCTGCATGCTTCAAATCCTTACCATTTTTCTAAATCACAATAGTTATATGATTGGTTACTCTCCCAATCATTATGGAGGGTGGTTTTATGCCTCCTGAATTGTTGCACTATGGTCTATATGGTGTTATTGAGTCTATGTTTCCTAGTCACACAATTATCATGCTATATGTTCAACGGAATGTAAACCTGATTCATCCATTGGATATTGTTGTTGACCTTGTCTGTCGGCCATCCTTATGTCGGTTTGTTTCCCCTGGTGATATTCTATGCCTCTATCACATCTCTTGATGTTTGTTTGGTGTTGATTAATGGGGGGTACATTAAGGAAATCGTTCTATGGGTTCATCCCTATCGATTTTAACTCCCTACATAGGAAGTGAATCTAGAAACCATAGTTCCCAAGAAATTGTAGTCCTCAGTAACAGGTTTTCCTTGCATTTGGGAAGGGGTAAACATCATTTACTCCTAATTGAGTGTTTCTTCGAGCATTTGACATCATCTCATCTATTCACACTCTTTAAAATGTACTAGGTGTATTCATATCCAATATATTCATGTAATTAGATATATTCTCACATGTTAGACATCAACACCTCTATCCACATATCGTAGAATAACACCATCGGGGTTTGAGACGAATACCTTGGGTTTAGGGGTTCCATCACCCATCCTTGTTTCCCCTCCCAAGTTTCCTTATAGTTCATATCACTAGTTATGAATATGTATTATGATCATTTGTGCACTTAGTGATTCTATATGTACTCATGACATGTATATTGTATATTGTGGCATAGATCCACATTGTATTTGATGGTGGCTATGATCCATTTTATGACATGGATCCACTGTGTATTTTTCGTGGCCATGATATTTCACATTATACATGGGTATGTGGTATACTTTATTGGCATCCATGATTTGTCCTACTTGTTTTGAGCATGTGTATTTCGACCTTGGGGATGATATATGTCTACCTAGTTGATGTTTGATTGCAAGTTTTCTTCGGTTCCTTGCTTCCAATACCTTACCTTGTCATATTATTATTTGTAAAGTGTTTTGTCCATCAATTTCTCTTCTAACCTCACACCTTAGGGGGCATATGTTATCCTATTGGTAGTCATTCAACTTGGGGTAATTTTGTGTATGGGAACAATCACTTCATTGGGGGAAACCAACCTTATGGGGTAATCAATTTATTGGGGTAAATCCTTCTTATGGGGCTAATCAATTTCTTGGGGGAATTCAGGATTTCCCAAGTCCTTATATTTTTTGAAGCCAATATATGGGGGAAATTTACTGTCTAATGGAACTTAATTCCAAATTATATATGACGCAAAATCCATTTGCTAACATGTAAGTATATTTCTTAGATATGATAGATTTATATGATTTGTCAAGGTTAACAAACAATCCCATTTTGCATAACCCTTTATGGTCATTTATCGCACATAAGTTCCCTTGGGAAATTCCAAAATTTGACGGTAATATGGGGGAGGACCCATCCATGCATATTACCACATATTAGTCTTGTTGGTTTTTTGTTTACTGTGATTCCCTCACTAAGGGAATATAGTCACTATATACCATGTTTCTTACCGCGCAAGAGATGTGTGCCTCAACTCCATCATCAATAACCCATTTGTGGGTGATTCAATGAAGGAGTATGAGAGTGTGGGTGCTAGATTATTTAAGGATTAATCTTTGATGGGATTTTTTCCCTTTCCAGCACCTAGTATCTCTAAGGTGGAAGATCCTATTTGCATGATATATTTTGTGATTACTAGTTCCCTTGGTTATACCTAATGTAACATAAGTTGATTCTATGGGATATTCTATGCGATTGTCAGTGGTTGAAACTGCTTACCAATTTATTCAATACAAGCATGTTAACCAGATCGTGATCTTCACTGAGCTATTGATTTTGATCCTTATACTTCGCCTTCATGGGATAGTTCCCCATCTCTTTCACATGACTTTCTACTGGATATTTTACCATCTAATGAGGCAATTATGAAATTCCCTCTTGATCTAGAAAATATGGAGGAATTTCTCCAAAATAGTGGTCCTCACCCAATTTTTTATCTCAATGTTGATTCAAATACTCACCTCTCGATCCTGATTTGGATCCTCACCCAATTGTTAATCATGATACCTTTCCCTCGTGGGATGATTGTTTAACCTATTTTGCATGATTTTTTCAATTATGGCTTACTTTTGTATAAGACCCTTATGGAAGTCATGGCTAATCATCTGAAGCCTTGGGAGGATAAGAACCATAGTGCCTCTTTTCTTCCTAACCAAGAAAAGGTGGAGAATGTTATTCCAACCCTCATTTTAGATACCAAACGGGGGGGGAGAGGGGTAGGGGGGTTACTAATGTCGATGTTGAATTTTTTGACACGCCTCTCAATTACAATATGTTATTGGGGCATAATT
The DNA here is from genome assembly GCA_001517045.1 of Pseudotsuga menziesii. Classification (NCBI taxonomy): domain Eukaryota; kingdom Viridiplantae; phylum Streptophyta; class Pinopsida; order Pinales; family Pinaceae; genus Pseudotsuga; species Pseudotsuga menziesii. The sequence continues at coordinate 408,018 of LPNX010028736.1, read as the reverse complement.
AGTTTTACACCATTAAGGTGGTAGTCTTGTTAGTTTTTTGTTTACTATGATTCCCTCACTAAGGGAAGATAGTCACTATATACCATGTTGCTTACTGCGCAAGAGATGTGTGACTCAACCCCATCATCAATAACCCATTTTTGGGTGATTCAATGAAGGAGTATGAGAGTGTGGGTGCTAGCTTACTTAAGGATTCATCTTTGATGGGATTTTTTCCCTTTCCAGCACCTAGTACCTCTAAGGTGGAAGCTCCTATTTGCATGATATCTTTTGTGATTACTAGTTCCCTTGGTTATACCTAATGTAACATAAGTTGATTCTATGGTATATTCTATGCCATTGTCAGTGGTTGAAAATGCTTACCAATTTATTCAATACAATCATGTTAACCCAGATTGTGATCTTCACCGAGCTATTGATTTTGATCCTTATACTTCACCTTCATAGGATAGTTCCCCATCTCTTTCACATGACTTTCTACTGGATATTTTACCATCTGATGAGGCAAGTATGAAATTCATGGCTTCATATGACAAGCCTTGGGAGGATATGCGCCATTGTGCCTCTTTCCCTCTTGATCTAGAAAATATGGAGGAATTTCTCCAAATCTTGATCCTCACCTAATTTTTTATCTCAATGTTGATTCAAATACTCACCTAATTGTTTATATTGATCATGATCCTTGCCCAGTTATCAATCTCAATCCTGATTCAGATCCTCACCCAATTGTCAATCATGATACCTTTCCCTCATGGGATGGTTCTTTAACCTATTTCGCATGATTTTTTCAATTATGTCTTACTTTTGTATGAGACCCTTATGGAAGTCATGGATAATCATCACAAACCTTGGGAGGAGAAGTACCATAGTGCCTCTTTTCTTCCTAACCAAGAAAAGGTGGAGAATGTTATTCCAACCATCATTTTAGATGCCAAAACATTTTGAAACCATCCCTACATAGTTATACGAGTGCTACATCAGGGGAAAATGATTTATCCAATTATTAGGTTGATCCATGTGGGCCCCATAGTGGGAGTTTCTTGTGCAATTACTTTGCAAAGGCCACAAAGCCATGTGGTGCTTTGTATTTTATGTACCATATTTTGGTGTGTTGTGCATTTTACTTTTGCTTATGTGTGGTATGTCTTGGTCCATTACAAAACATTAAAAAACTTTAAAATCCAAAAGCATTGCATAGGTGTAATTTTTTCCTATTTTTACCTTTTTCGAATATTGACCGTGTGTTTTGGAGATAGTTTGTCTTTGTTTTTTACCATTTCATGTTGCATTTTATATATCTACCATTATTCACATTCAATGCACCATAGAGTTAATCCCACCAAGTTGCGACCTCAGCCATTCTATTTGCATCTATGTCATAACTTGTGCGGTAGTGCCTTCCTTTCATGGGTACCCCAGAGTAGCACCTGGATTCCTATTTGGCTCCCATGTTAATTTTATGGTAGGACTGGGATCCCCATTATTCCATGAATCCCACATGATTGAGCCTCATTTTCTCTCTCATCATTATTATTCTAACCATCACATGGGTTTCCCACATGTGTATTGCTTATATGGTTTATTATGCATGGTCGCTTATTTCTTGCACTGCACTCGCTAGCCTAATTACTCACTTAACTTTGTATTGCAATATCCTACCTAGTGAGAGAATCATTGCTATGAGTGTTCCTATTTTGCTTATGCTTCCACACTTACGTCATGTATCACCCAGTTGGTTCTGCATGCATATGAACTGATTACCACTCATTCTCTCTTTTAGAGTCGATTTTTATCTCTTATTCATGCTCATTAAGCCATGAAAAATAAACTATATCGATTATTATGTTACCCCTTTTTTAATCTTGTTAAAACTAAATGAAGAAGGAATCTTATGGAGCATTTTTCACTCTCTTCTTTGAGATCCTTAAAAAACAAAGATGGACCCAAGTTTACTTGTCCGGACTCATTAAAATTTCATGTACAAGGTAGCCTTACGAGCATTCTTCCTTTCTCCTTTGAGCTCATTAAAAATAAAAGGAGGCCTCGAGTTTCCTTTTCCTATCTTGTTAAAATTTTACAGAAAATGTTCCTTTACAAGCATTCTTCCATCTCTCCTTCTAGCTCGTTAAAAATAGAAAGTATATCTTGAGTTAACTTTTTCTGACTCATTAAAATTCCATGGAAAATTTATCTATGGAGTTTTCTTTAAGTTTATTAGACTCCTTACAATTGAAAACACAGACGAGCATTGATGAACCCGGGCTCAAAAAAATCCACAGGACGGTATCATATCGAGCACTCTTCTATATTTTCTTCAAGCTTGTTAAAAAATCAAGAAGGACTCAAGTTTACTTTTTCAATCTCATTAAAAACCTACGAAAAAGACCTTATTGAGCATATTTCTATCTCTTGTTCGAGCTCATTAAAAAATGAAAAAAAGTAATTAAAAAGAGAGAAAAACAAGGGGGGGAATATATTGTCTATCTTGAGAAGTGGTAGAAGTCCAATATGTCACCCTTGAACATGGAATTTTTTTATGTCTTTTTCTTATAGTTGGTTTATCTGCATGCCTCATACCCTTACCATTTTTCTAAATCACAATACTTCTCTCATTTGTTACTCTCTCAATCACTATGGAGGGTGATTTTATGCCTCCTTCGTTGTTGCATATGGTCTATATGGTGTTATTGAGTCTATGTTTCCTATTCACACAATTATCATGCTATATGTTCAAGGGAATTTAAACCCAAGTAATCCATTCTAGAGTGTTGTTGACCTTGCTTGTCGTCCATCTTTGTGTCGATTTGTTTCCCCTAGTGATATTCTATGCCTCTATCACATCTCTTGATGTTTGTTTCATGTTGATTGATGGGGGATACATTAAGGCCCTCCTTCGATGGGTTCCTCCCTATCGATGTGAACTCCCTATCTAGGAAGTGAATCTAGAAACCATAATTCCTTGGAACTTGCAATCCTCAGTAACATGTTTTCCCTACATTGGAGAAGGGGTAAACATCATTGACTCCTAATTGAGTGTTTCTTCGAGCATTCGACATCATCTCATCTATTGACACTCATTAAAATGTACTAGGTCTATTCATATCTAATATATTCATGTAATTAGATAGATTCTCACATGTTATACATTAACACATCTATCCACATATCGCAAAATCACACCATTGGGGTTTGAGATGAAGACCTTGGGTTCACTCATCCTTGTTTCCCCTCCCAAGTTTCCTTGTAGTTCATATCACAAGTTATGACTTTGTATGAGGATCATTTGTGCACTCAGTGGTTCTATTTGTGCTCCTAACATGTATATTGTTGTGACATAGATCCACATTGTATTTGTTGGTTGCTATGATACATTTTATGACATAGATCCACTATGTATTTTTCGTGGCCATGATATTTCACATTATACATGGGTCCATAGTATATTTTATTGGCATTCATGATTTGTCCTACTTTTGTTGAGAATGTGTATGCCGACCTTGGGGATGATATATGTCTACCTAGTTGATGTTTGATTGCAGGTTTTCTTCGATTGCTTGCTTCCAATACCGTTTTCTTGCCATATTATTATTTGTAAAGTGTTTTGGCCATCACTTTCTCTTCTAACCTCACACTTTAGGGGCATTTGTTATATCCTTATTTTCCATCCTTAGAGATTAGAGGAGATATATATTATTTATCATGGTCAAATACTACCTTCCTAACCCTTGAAATTTATTTCCTTAGTAAAAATGAGCCATATCCCTCCTTACACCACTATAGAGAGGGATAAAGTCACTTATTATTCCATTATGGGGAATGTTAGACTCTATAAGCCTCATTTTTTCCTTATTTGTTGGGGAAATTTAGGAAATGAGTTGGATCCACATGTGTTAATCTAGGAACTCTTAGTCCTATCTAAATGTGAAAGGACCTAGGACATCCTGAATGATTTCCACAATAAACCATGTGGGGGATATTTCACAGATAAAAGAAAAACATATGAATTTATCCACTTGGGTTATTATTTGTCCACACTATTCCACGATGTAAAGGAGTATGAACAATCTTTTCATAGTTTCCAAATAATAGGTCCACCTACTCTGCCTTATGATATGCCACTCCAACCTTAGGTTCTTATAGGGCCCTTTGAAAAATGGGCCCTAGATTTTGTAGGACCGATCAACCCTTCCTCGAAAGATAAAACATATATTCTAGTTTGCACAGACTATGTGACTAAGTGGTGTTGGGAGAATCAATTGCTTATTAAAACAATCAATTCACAACATAAATTATCAATCCATACTAACGTCTGTTATTTTAAGGTGATTATGCAAAATATATGCAAGCTACGATTTCATCACTAACACTGGTCATCTATTATGCATTGCAACAAAGTAAATCACACAACATAAAAGTAAATTGCAGAAAGTAAATACTAAAACTAATTCATACTATATGGAAAAATAAATTCACACCCACTCTTGCATAATTGAAACACACTCACACTTGCAGAAAAGTAAATAAAACTTGCGCTAATGTAAATCACACTTGCGGAAAGTAAATCACACTTACAGAAAATTAAATCACACTCACACTATGGTTGCAACCATGCTAATCTACGAATCTAACACACTTGCGTAGATAAATAAATTAAAATTAAAATTACATCTACAAAAATAAATGAATCAAAGTAAAATGCTTACTATGCTAAGAAATAAAAATAAGTTAGCCTAATTACAAATTATGAAAGTGAAAGAACTACAATATAAATCAAAAAAAGAGAAAGAAAATAAAGAATTACAATCTATATTACAAAAGAGATAAAAACAAATATAATTCTTATTCCATCACAAACTGGACTTGTTGCTCTAAGAGTCCTCTCCTTGGAATGGAGAAGGGGCTCTTATTTAGACATAAATGTTCTATAACAAATAATAAATGAAGATCCAAAATATCCTCATGAAGATCCAAAATATCATCACCAAATTACTAATAATTTGGATCTCAAAATCAACTCAAATCTAATCCAAAATCCTTTGCTAACCTCCATGTTATTTATTATTCCTTTGAATTCAAATTCGAATTTAGAGATGTGAGTCATCATAACATGCCCAAAACTCATCATAAGTGAATCCTAATAGCATTTAACTTGTTGGGTCCATCATATATTACATGGAGGTCTTCAAATCTTTGTAAATAAACCAAATATGCACTCTCATCCACCACCAACTTGTCCCTTTTATCTTCAAATAATTTAACATCATAATTTGAGACATATATGAATGATAGAAATAATGGATTTATAAAAATCCATTACCCCTAATGAATATGTTCCTCCATGGTGACTTCGTGGAGTAGCAACAACAGTAACAACTCGAGTAACAACAGTAGTAATGACTTAATAATCTCTCATATGAAAAATATCAAGTATCCACTATCGTTGATCTTCAACCAGATGAGTTGCAACAAATATCCTGGAGTAACAACAACTAGCCTAAAGTTGGTTCTGCAAAATTCATCAAACTCATCCATGTTTCAAAGATAAGTGAAAATTATGTTATTTTTCCAATGTTTAATCTTAATTCACATGAAATACTAATGAAATGCAAATGAAACCACCTTAGGTATAAATCCCACAAAAAACCATAAAAATGGATTAATTAGCATTAATACAAGGTCATGGGAATGCAAGAAGGGATTAAAAGTAGGGAAAATGTAGTGTAAAATGAGGACATTTCCACGGCCCAACATCACCCCCAAATTGAATATGGTTCATGTCCTCATGCAACCCAATACCTTTGTATCCACCAAGCTATAAGGGATCCCATTTTTCAATGCACACTAACAAAAAAACATTTTTGTAGTGCTTCTATGCTTGTCCAACTGATAATACTAAGAACCTTGAAATCTCTTCAAAAACAACGGTTGTTTCACTTCTCATGAAATGACACTCTTAAAACATGCTATCATTAGCAAACCAAGAACATCACAAGTAATTATTTCTCAATACAAGGTCATGTATATTATCATAGCAATCAAATGCTCGGTTTTCATATCCAACAGACTTCTAAAATCAGTTCTCAATTGATGCTGAAACATTGTTAAAACAATGTTGAAACACTCCTGAAACACCACATTTTCTCTCAAAGTACAAATTGGATTTTGTTGAAATTTTGTAGTCATATTTATACTAATCCCATGCTTCACCATACCAAAAACCACATCAAAATAGATTACCAATTTTAAGATATAAGCAAACAAGTCACTACAAGTATGTATCAGCAAATTTTGCAGGTGTATCAGCAGTTGTTTCAGCAACCTTCATGTACCAATTTCTCACAAACTACAAACTGAGTTTGGATCAAATTTTTCAAGCAAGTTTAAATTTTTCAAGCAAGTTTACTGAAACTTTCCACATTTTTTTTTCTTACCATAATTATTCTTCCCTCAAAGTTTCATGAAAAACAAGCTCACGGTTTCCAAGATATCCTTAAATCAATTTCTGCACTTTTTCAATTTAAAAGTATCATAAAAATGCTTCACTGTTGTCTTAAAATCACATACCTTTTCCAAATGGACTGTCATAATGTTGCCATATATGTGCCAGACAACCACTGTTATTTCCTCTAAAATAATTTGTCACCCATGATCTCATAAATCATCAAAGTTTAAGGTGAAATAAAATCTATCAATGGCTGCAAACAACACACATACAAACTCCCAAATAAACACTATCATCCACAACAAATTATCATGGTTTGCTGAAATATCCATAAAGATTGGGAACAACCACTCCCCCAAACTTAAGACATTTACCTAGCCTTAGGTAAAGGAATATTTATACATAGGGTTGTAATTGAAATAGTTACGGTGGTGTCTTTCTTTGATCCAAATTGTTGAAAATGGCATTAGCAAGCGTGGGCTTGGACATCACTGTGCAAAGCTGACTTTGTATACTAGATTTCTCCATGGAACCAAATAGCAAATATATATGGACTGTTGAAACCATTCATTAAATTCCTCATGCCTTCATGTGTGGATTTCAATTTGATTGATATGAATATTTCACTATGCAAGGATGTTTCATATTTGCATCTAAATTTATCTTTGTCATAGTCATATTGCTTGTTGCATAGTAAAAATACCCAAATCATCTTGAAGACTATGTGCTTTGTTATTTGCATTATATTTCTATCATCATCATCATTTGACTGATAAAATGCAGCGACAGAATAAGCAGTCATTAAATGAGTATTATACAGAACTATCAACAAGCAACCATGATTATATGTATGTGGGGAAAATAATTTTGCAACGTGATCGATCCTTTAATGTCCATTTTCTTATAACCCATGAGTGTCACCATCAAATGACTTGAAAACATGCACATAATATGTCTTAAATATTTTGTAATACATAATGAAACCTTCAATGAATCTCAACTTGAATTTTGAAGATGTGACGATCATTTGCACCAATGAACCAAGCAAACAAATCAAAGAAATCACTCCTTTGTTTTCCACCTTGATTATATGATAGCATACCCTTGTGAAGGAATGGCTTCTACAAAATTTTATTCTGTTGTAGGTTCTTGTGGAACTTATTCCTCTCTTTTAGTAGTTTCATTGGCTCATGCATGTGTATGAAATTCTCTCCTTACTACTTGTTCTTGTGTTGCAGTAGCAGAGATTCCACTCCCATAGCTTCTTTAGCTTATCCATATCTCATTTTTTACTATTGGTTCTTGTGTAGCAGCAGTAGGGTTTTCTTGAGATAATTTCTTATTGCAGGTTCTTATGTGGCAGCAACTCATTCCTTTCTTCCAACTATTGGTTATTGTGTGACAACAATAAGGTATCCTTTGATTCTTTTTATGCTTGGATAGTTGGGTAGGTGTGAGAATGGACATGAGTATGGAAGTAGAGATAAGGATGTCATGGTTCAAAGGAAGGGATGAAGGTTTTAAATTGAATGGATGTTGTAAGAGTGATGTTGGATGATAGTGTCCCCCCCCACCCCCCTGAAACTGAAGGCTTTTTGTACACTTGGAAAATAATGAGGATATATGGAAAAAGACTCAAGTGATTTTCCAAATACAAATCCACATAATTCAAAGAACTGTGATTGAATAAAGGAAAAACAAGCATACTTGCACCTACCTATGAATTCCTTGATATATGTAGCAACATTTGAAAGGAAAGAGATTTGATATGTCCACAATGATGTAAAACTTTGCAGGATGGAGCAGTGTGGATTCCAGATGTGTAGCATGATGTAGATCTTGAATATTTTTTCTGATGTAGCAATGAATCTTGAAATCTTATTCAAAGAGGAACTTGGAAATCTTTATTCAGAGAGAAACTTAGATGGAATTACTTATTTATTATTTTATTTGCAAACCTTGTTTGCCAGCAAGTTGGTTTTCAAACAAGATTTGTCTGACTACGCCCAATGGGTTTTCACAGTCAGAATTTTATTATTCCCGAGGAATACCGCCAGCAAGCTAGTTTTCAAGCATTCCAAGGTCTGATGGCGTCTGAGACAGGTTTTCACCATCAAATTTTATTTGGAACTAGGGTAGGAAAATGGGGAAACTTGGCATTGCAACTGAGACAAGATATCGTTATGGTGTGGGTTAAGGCTGTGTGGAGCAAGAAAGCATGGAAGTGGAGGAGTGGAGGTTAAAATTGATATGAATGCAATGGTTATATGAATGATATTCTAGTGAAGGTCATTGAATTTTATAGATAGCCACATAAGAAAATGAAATTTCAACATGCATATATATCAAAATGGGGAAAATTAAATGCATATGCATACCGTAGTGGTTGTGAATGAGCATGATAATCACAAGGTCTTCTTGAAGGATTTGGTCTTCATATGGTCTACACATCAATTATGCATTTCTTATGTGCTCAATCTAAGAAAAGGTCTTCTTATGGGTAGGTAACAACTAGAACACATTGGATCTTGAATATCTGGAGGGTATGCCCATATCGCATGAAATTTTGTCTTCAAGAATCACTCGTGCATGTATTGACCTTCTTCAATCCTCCAAGGACATGCAAAAAAACAAGCAGTTACCTGCAATAAAACATGAGATCATGGATGAAGAGAGGTTCACATTCTCTCTTCATCCAATACTTATGAGAAAAAAACAAGTAGTGCTTATAAAACAAATCCAAATTCACTTTATACCTGCTGACAAGTAGTGGCCGACGTAGACTACCTGACAGTGTTTTGATAATAAATTATTTGTTTCATGCCCGATTTGAGTGATTCCAACTCAAAATGAAAGTGTATTCATAGGGATACCTCCATTAGAAACATGTTTAATAAATTCCATGAGATGATGTTCCATATTTTATCAGTAACAACCTACATGATAAGGTGTTTTTTCAAATTTCGGTCTAGACCAATGGTCATGGTTTTAGGCACAATTTTTTCATTTGATAATGGATTGAAATGATTCCAATTGGAGTTCAAATTATTCATGTAGTTATATCCAATAGAAACAGGTCTTGAACACAATAATAATTTATGGGTCAAATATTCCAATGAACAATCGAGAAAACAAAGTTTTCAGAGTGCGGATTTATGACAGATGGTTAGTATTTTGGGCATATCTCCTTCGTATGATATTGAAATTGAATGACTCAAATTGTTTTGTAAACTAGATTCATAGGAGAATATGAAATAGAAACAGGTTTTGAAAATTCATCCATTAGGTCTTCCAAAATGTGACTGTCCCAAGTCTATTCTTTAGTTGTTTACTCTACCTCCAGGCACTATTTTGATCATATCTTTTTTGTTTGACAACCAAATTGAAAAAATAAAATTGTATTGGAAACTAGATTCAAAGGGATACATTATGTAGAAACAAGTTTTAAAACTAAGCCCAAATGGTCCCTCAAAATAGGACTGTCCTCGCTGTGTTTCAACTAATTTCAACAAGCCAAAATGCCACAAAATGAAATAAATGAAACATAGCTTCCAAACAATGATATGGATTGTTGTGGATGTATATAATAATATAAATTTAAATAAAATACATCCACATTTCAAAAATTCAATCTATACTGACTTACACAGTGTGTTGTAGCAGTTTCTATAACTCTTAAAAATGATATGATTTTTTAAAATAAAACTTGTGTAATTTTGTGGTTGTATTATTTTCAATTCAAAATAATCTAAGATATCATATGAAAATTAAATACAACCACTTTTCGTGATGGTCTTGTGTTTCACGCTTGAAGTCTTATGTATCCTCGTGGCTCTTTGTTAACACCAAAAAAGTGTTCACCTAGCTCTACATGGTCTAAACCATATACATACATCATATTCCTACCATGTTTCCCTTACTTTTGACCTTCACAATTGTATTTCCACAAAAAATGGTCCAAAACATTATTATTTACTATGGTTTATCCTCACTCTCTCCCAAAAAAGGGTCAAAACCCTAAAAAGGGTTCAAAACCCTAAAATGAGAAAGGGCCAAAAAACCATAGAAAAATACCATGGGTTACCACATCAGGTCAAAAAAACCTAGGACCATACTATAAATACATTGTGAAGGGCTCTCCCAAAACACCATTTTTCACATTACCATTTGTGAGTACACTGTGACACTTTTGCTCTCAGGTATTCACATACTCCTTTTCCATCATTCCCATCGCCATACTATTCCCACGGTGTACGTTGAGAAATTCTCCGTACCCATCTTGGATCCTCTCCCCGTTTGACACCCATCTGTGGAGACCATTGGAGAACCAACCTCTGGAGCTGCGGAACCACTTCCAAGGAAGGCTACGGTGGCCCATTATACAGAAAAGAGGGGTATTTTTATTTATTTGCATTAGTTTAGTTTAGCCAATTTATATCAAAAAATGTTAAAAAATGTTTACTTCATGTCATTAGTTTATATTGTCATTTGATTTTCCATTGATCTCTTCCTTACGATCACATCGATCTAAGGTCCGTGCTTTTGCACGTAGCCGGGGAGAAATCCCCACTATATTTTTGGTGACTCCACTCGATCAATCCATTCAGATCTCATTTTTGCAGGTTTCCATCGGTTTTTCCTTACTTCCTGCCAATAACCATCACATATAGGCCCCCCTTGCGGCCGATCCGAACCCTTGTTGCGGCAATGCCTACTCCCTTGGGCCCCGTCGGCTCTGCTTTTTAATTTCTTCCTAGTTCATTCTGAGTCTCCCTTATCCGGATGAAATCTGTGACCCAGCCACTCCTTTCTTCCCGATAAGCACGACCTAGGTCGTGCCTTTAGCCTCGATAAGTGTACCTAGATTGAAAACCCATATCACTCATGTCTTGGCTTCCAGAGTGACTCCAGCCGCTCCTATGACTCAGTTTTGAGTGACCACATCATGTTTAACCCTCTGTTTTGCGTGACATGTCTGTTTTCCCATCAATCGATCCTATTTCGGCCTACGGTGCAACCCTAGTCTTTTCTGTGACTCAATTTTGAGCAACCCAGTCACGTCTTACCCTCTGTTTTGTGTGACTTGATTGTTTTCTTCCCAGATCTCCATTGTCTCTATGTTCCATGTGACCCAGATCGCACTTGTTCCGCCAACAGGTGCGTTTGACAGGTTTTAGTCTATTTTGTGCCTATTTTCAGACCCTTGTCTATCCCAAACCCTGTCCATACCTATTTTTCTTTCCATATCTGATCTTTTACAGCCCCTTGGTGTGTTTGAGGTCTCCCCTGCTTGGTTTATGAGTTTCCATAGTTGAGCTCCATAGTTGAAACCCTATGCTTCTTTCCTGCATTTGATTAAAAGTTCCTTTATTACTCATTTTTTTCAAGCATAATTTCATCACTAAAAGAAATTTTTTTATTTTGCAGCTTTAATGTTCATTACTATTATTTACTGCATTATAGTTGACATACAATTGCACACAATTCACACCACTAAGTGAAACACTTGGTTCATGACCCCGGGCAGAACCTTAAAAATTAATTAACTTAATATCATTCAGATCGGGGTATAAGCCCCATCCGCTTAACTATGGGAAGTACTTGGGTATATCCCTAAAACACATTGTGAGGAGTACCACATAGGGCCATTGAGAGGACCTGCCAAGCGAAAAGGGAAACGACCCCTACCTGATTGACTATTTTCCACCCGTGAGGTAAACCAAGAGCTGTCGTTTGTGGCAAAGAGGTTATCAATTTTACATGAGCTGTTGAGTGAGGGGTAATGCCCCAATACGCAAGTGGTTAGACAACATCAGTGGCCGAGTGAATCCCTTGAACCCTTAGGAAGCTAAAAAAACCTAGGGTCCATATTCATTTCCAGTCAATAAAGCACAACATGTCAACACGTCACCATAGCTCCACCACGCTACTCATATAGGATTAGGGGGCATACCCCTCAATTCGGTTCTTTGAACTGTCACCATCAAAGACATTTTTGACGTCACTCACCACCTTCAGAGCCACACACGACCTTTAATTCTGATTCAGATTCATATCAATCCAAACCAACCTTTTTCACTACCCCATATAGCGCTCTGACTAGTGTGCATCTAGATCCCTTCCACGGAAGGATAGTAGAAATTGGATCCATGTCCTTACCACCCATAATCACAGGTATCCCTTTTAGTGGGCCCCTTGCCACTGCACACACTATTGCTGGTACGCTACCCACTAGTGGTGTCCCCATGCCAACCACCACGGTTCTTACCATCCCTAGGGGAAGTGGCCCTTCCACATCCATTCCGACTATTCCTACTATGGAAATTCAACCTCATCCACCCCCAGTCATGCATGGAAACTACATCCCTGCAACCACCGACATCATTGTTGGTTCATCCCGAGCTAATCTCGACTCTAGCCTACCTTTCATGGGTAGTCTCAACCTGATAGATATGGCATGGTTAACTAACAACCCCATTCATTACCACCCACAATGGCCTCCTATGCCTACAAATCTTCCCTCCGACAACCCTAAGTTTGAGGGAAAGGCAGGCGAGGACCCTCAGAACCACATCATGTAATTCCACTTGTGGTGTTCATCGAACAACATTCTGGATTACTATGTTTGATTGAGGTTGTTCCAGTGCACACTCACGGGTGCTACGACCAGCTGGTACATTGAGTTGCCTCATACGACTTACCCCAACTTCTCCTCACTTGCTTCGATGTTCCTTCAATAATTTCAGTTACCTGTTCATTATGAAGAGGGAGTGGAGATCCTTTTATCATGTCGCCAAACCACAGCTACCCACATCATGGATTATATCCATGAGTCACGATGTCGACGTTGATTATGCAAGATCCAATTAGATGATAGGATCTTCCTTGATTGCTTCCTCAAAAACGTACTCCACCCCATAGCCAAGGGTGTCGCATTTGAGAGACCCCAGACAGAGGAGGAAGCCATCCTTAAGGTTCAACAGTTCGATTTGATCTATACCTACTCTAGTTAATTATATACTATCATCCCCAATGCTCCCCGAGTCGACACCTATCACCATGATACATCGGGGGAATCTCACACTACTGATGGAGTCGTTGTCTCTATTACCCAGCACCCTCAGTTCTACGTGACCTCTCCCATGATGTCACCCCATCCGGGTAACATCCACAATGTTTCCAACCAAGTTACACCCCCGACTACTCATGTATGATGGCTCAACCCTGAGCTACTTCATCTTATGCTCCCCCTGTTACGCCCCTAATTACTCATGTGTGACAGCTCAATCTAGAGTCACCCCGTCCAACGCATCTCCTGTACCAACTCATCACATTCATGCACCGACTTGTTCTACACACTCGTGTTCTGACTAAGCGGTCAGATTTGTAGCTCCTCCAGTTCCTCTAGTCTATTGTGCACCACCTATGCAACCCACTCTGGCTCCAGCCCCGACTCCTCTAGTTTCTACGGGATAGGTTTATGCTCACAAAACCTTCCTAACCATCCCACCTGCAATAACCAACAAGGTCAGGGCAAGAACAAGTGAGGTAGAAATCGAGGCAATAACCAACTCAAAGGAGGCGGCCAACAGGCCAACCCTCCAAACAATAACAGTGTTGACCCTCTTTCGAAGAATCCACAACATCCCAATCGACCTGGAAAGAACCCACAATTACGGACCAATCATCTGTGTGCTATTTGCAACACCTACGGTCATTAAAATCATCAATGTCCTCACATGGCTCGCATCCAACAGCTTCTCCAAAATGAAAATCAACGTGATCCGAATGCGGCTGCTACGGCTCAGCCAAACCCAATGCCACTACATCCTCCGCCTATGGTGCTCCAAAACCCCCTACCACATCAAGGAATGGTTGCAACCCAATCCTTGTCCCCACCTACTCCTACATCTCTTGTTGCGGCCCCACCTGTTGAGGCTAGTGTCCATCATCTCATGATGTTGTCATCCAAAGTCAACCTCCAGACTCGATGCAACCAGTATGGATCCACCACAAAAACCACTAACCCATCAGCGACATCTACCTCTACCACTTCCAATATGTCTCTGCACTTTCCAAGACCCCCCACCGATGGGGTGGCCAGAGTCCCCCAGTTCCCTATGCGTCATGTTGCAAACAATGCTACTTCTAGAGCTGCCCTCAACTATAGCATAGTTAATGACTTGGCCCAATATCCTATAGCCATGTCTGCTTTGGAAGTGCTTAAAAATTTCCCATCACAGCATAAAGCATTGTTGTCCACGCTAGGTGTCATACATCCCTCTAATTCTAGGTTGATCACCTTCGACCTAGATCAAGGAGAACCCAAGATGCTGTCAACCGTCGCCTTCCAAATTCCTGTCACAATTCGAAATTTGGTCATACATCGTTGCATTATTGATGAGGGGGAATCCACCTTCATTATGTCAACCTTCTTTTGGTAGAAACTTGGGTCCCCTACACTTCAACCTTCCACCACAGCTCTTCGCACCTACAATGGTCGCTCTACTCAGCCAAGGGGATTTTCACAAATGTCCCTGTTGAGTTGGCCAACAAAACGATTTTGATTGACATTGAGGTTGTCAACACCCAACTTGATTACAACCTCCTCCTAGGACATAGATACATGTATGCCATGCGATCTGTGGCCTATACCGTCTTTTGACTCTTAATGTTCCCTCATGATGGGAATGTCATGACTGTCGACCAGTTGACATACTACGATCCAAAGGGGTCGACTACACAGGAACACGTCCTTCCCACTGTCAATACTGCCATTGATGGTGTGTCCATCCCATCCTTATATGTTGTTGGCCCGAGCTTGTTTTCCAACACTCCCATGAAGGACACCTTTTTGTCATTACTACCTCCACTTACGCCGACTGACGTATCAGATTTGTGCACTATTACATCTAGCACCATCCTGACCACATCGCAACCTCAGTCGCAACCCCAACCACAGTCCTCCGGGAATTATTGGGGTTCATTCTCGATCCACATGATTCCCTTCTTGTTTCCACCATCTGGCATTGTGAGCAAGCACGTCATGGCTACTCTCAGCTTACCTAATTTTACATTGGGAATTCCTATGTGGTACCTCGACCCACCCACCCAACCCCCAGTCCCCTAGGTCATGTTGAATCCCATCCAACACATTGAGATAGTGTCTCGCACACCTCCTAATCCATCAAAGACTACTCCTGTCTCCACGTCTACCCCTCCTCCTCCAAAGAACCTTGTCCAAATACCACTTGCACATTATGCGATATCCAAGGTCACGGGACACAAAACTGTCTAGATTTTCCTCTCCTTCGCACCCACATGGATTCTATGGATGAGACCGATGGTGCTCCAATAGTCACCGTCTTGGATCCAACAGTGGTTAAGAACAAGTCATTGTGAACCAACCATCCTTGTGCAGTTTGAGGCTTGTATGGTCATTACTCTCAGCATTTCCTAGACTTTCCTGAGTATCAGTCAACCCTTCGTGACCTTCGAAAACACTCTCGTGAGTCTGACGTTACTGTCCTTGCGGAGATCCACCTCCGGATTCTTCCTCGGATACAATCAACACTATATACACGATCTCCACTTCTAGTAGTCCTTTCCTGTCCTCGTACGTGGAATATGCACCTGATCTATCTTGGGACCACTTTCACGATGATAGAGAGATCTCTAAAACCACCACCCGTTTTACCCCATTTCCATTAGGGGAATTTTAAGGTCTAAAATGGGCCTCCTACGAGATATAATTAAATATTATGAGTTTGTCATTTTGTGGGGAATGTATACTTACAACTCACCTTTTGCACTATTATCTATGTAACTATGGTTAAGTTAAAATGAAAAGATGTCTAGAAATTAAAATAATAAAAAACTATCTTCGATATGATTAGAAATAAAAGTACTTTTATACTTTAAATGTAGGAAAGTAAAGTACTAATTAAACAAAAAAAAGTAAAATATTTTAATTTTGAATTATAATCTTAAATTAAATATAAATAGGTTGACTTTAATAATTGTTTATATATATAATTCTAACTTATATTCACTAAAACTCAATCTAATATATATTCATTAAATACATTTGAAAATTGTATTTATAAATTAAATTGATTTAACTATGTATTAAATTCTAAAAAGATAATTAATTTAACTATAATATAAATTTACGCATTTAAATGATAATATAAAATTTAAACTTAATAATTTAAATGTCATGAATAACTATAAACGTAAAATTTTGAACTATTATAAAAATTTATCATATAAAGTTTAAATACGTGTTTATTATAATATTATAAACATAATGTTGTATCAACTTATAGTTTATATAAAATGATAATGAACATATATAATATGATAATAAAAAACATGATGCAATATAAAATATAATGTGATAGAAAACATTATGACCATATCTCTAAGAAGCAAATCCACATACAAGGATCATTTTCTACACCAGACCTCTTTTTATTATATTATATAAACAATATAATATAAATTTACGTATCACAGTTAAATTCAATTGTGTACACGTGAATCCGTATAAAAGTAAAAGTAAACTTGTAAGTGTACATAATTTTGAAAATTGACATGTGAATTCGTGTCAGGTATAAAAAGTAAGTGAGAGGACACAGGTTTGAATTGAAGTCAAAGTTTTAGTATTAATAATATATTTTATATTTAAAGAAATAAAGTATTTTATTTTACAAGTACTTTAAGAGTACTTTAAGAAATAAAGTATTTTATATTTATTATATTCATATATAATTGATGAGTGTTTTTTTTATTATGAGCATGGTTAACTATGGGTTTTCATCTACCCTTTAGAATTTGACAAGAAAGGGTCTTTAACTCAAGTAATGCCAACTCAACTATAATAGATGATGTCATTCTCTAGAATGTGATTGGTTCTTTTAAAGTTGATTTTGACAGTACATTTTTTGTTTGGAGACCCATTTTAGACCTCAAAATTCCCCTAATGACTTAGTTCATGGTGTGGAATCAGTTCTTCCCATTGATTGCTAGATTCCAATACCCCTATTTATCGACGAACTCCTACCTAATACTTCACCATTAGAAGAACCCCTACTTATGCTCAAATAGACCAATGAGGACCATCGTTCTGCTCTCCATATGATCGAAGCAGCTAAGACTCGGTCAAAGTCCTATTTTGACTCCCATGTCCACCCTGACACCTTTAGCGAGGGGGACCTTGTCCTCATCTATGATCAAGTCAACAATAAGTTAGGGAAAGGGAAGTTTGATTCCATGTGGTATGGCCCATACGTCGTCCATCGATGTCTACGAAAGGGGGAATATATCTTCGTTGACTCTGATGATCGCCTCTTGAAAAATCCCCGCAATGGGCTCTGCCTCAATAGGTTCTATACCTGAAGTCGCTCATCATCCCTACCCTTGTAGCATAAGTTTTTCAATTTGTTTTGCATAATTTTTACCACGAGTCACTGAACCTGTCTAGTAGTGGCTACATGTCCAGCCATAATGAGTCCATTATAGAACTCTGTTGCATCATTTTCACATGAGCGGGTGGATCTAACACATTCACCCTGCCCCTGCGCCGCTGGTACCCCACTAGAGGGTGTGGTCCCACGTCTGCACATACACACAGTATGTCACACGTATGATCTAGCTACCACCATGCTAACATATTGTCAAGTCCCTAGACCTGCACTGGAGGTCGAGGAATCTCCAGGATCTCCTCGGCCGTCCATGCTCACGTATGGATCATCCTCTATGAGGATAGGAATCTGCCACCATTGTGCAATAATCTCTCGGGTGAAGAGATGACCTGTACTAGAATGACTCCCTCCCTACTTTCTTCGAGCCATTTCTCGAAGTCACTTCGATTTTCCTACCACCACATGAATCACACCTTGTATGTTGAGCTAACTCCATGCCCATAAGCCTCCATTTGGTCTAGTTTTTCTTTTGTACACCAAAGAGTCATTCATAGTCCATTTAAGATGTCATTCACACCACTAGGTTTGGTTTTCTGTCCTATGTCTTTTTACAAAACCCTCATCTCAAGCTCTCACTGTGATTTTCTGGGCCATTTCCTGGAATTCACCCAATTTGCGTGACATCACGTGAATCTCCCCTTGTATTTATTGGCATGTTCACGAGCCATCTGATCCATCCATATTACACAATTGGCTATCTTTTTCCACCATCTATTGTCCCACAAGGGGGTCCCATCAGTGTTCTGCATTTATTCCTCTTAGCCATGTTCACAACATAACCTCTTTCCATATATCGAACACTTACCCCATGCTTTATTAACCATTAAGGAGTTTTTGTTAAGCTCTTTTCTAACTCCTAAAAGAATGAAAATATTTTCGAGCATGCTTGCCTCCTTTCACACTCATTAAAGTATTTGAAATGGCATCTACGTGGCCTCATTTATTTCCTTTTTCGGACAACCTAGAATATGATAAGAAAATGATCACCCTAGCACTTTCCAGCTAGGAACGTTTCCCTTTGCATCCTTTTATGCTTTCTCGGACATTGGGAATATACTTTACGAAAAATCTCATTATGGGTTGTCTTTAAGCTCTTTTCCAACCCTCTCATCAAGAAAATATTTCTGAGCAAACTTGGTTTCGTTCATGCTTGTAAAATTATTTGAGCAACTGTCTAGTCAGTATAGGTTTAACCTTTTCCAACCTGGGTGGACTACCAACAGTAAAGAAGTATTCCTTCCCCAAAGGTTGGGAGAGCTCTCCTTTGTATACTTTTATCCTTTTTCGAGCTTAGAAGACTATCAACGAAAAAGAAACCACACTGGAGTTTTCTTCTTGTTTTTAGACTCTCTAAAAATGAAAACACCATCAAGCATTTCCTTTCTCAGGCTCACTAAAAATCCACGAGATCATGTCACAACGATGTCTTTAGGCACCACTGCATATGATATTACAGTATGGCAGTTTCCCCCCATTGGGTTGCTTTTGTTCATAGTATTCTGCGATGAGTCTTCCTTGGATCCCCTAGATATCACTAGTCCAATTACTTCCCTCAGTATTTCTCATTTGCAACTATATTCCCGGTATTACGCCTATGATACCTCTCCCATGAGTCAGTTTCATTTGCTGCCAGGTCAGCGCTACCGTCATACTCTGAACAAATGAAGTTTGAGTCCCCCGTACTCTCCTGCTCATGCTCCCCCATTCAGTGTGGTAGTCCCTAGATTGTTCCATATTTTGGTTATCCCCGTCGTGCTTCTAGTTAAGGACATATAATTTCCTTGATTAGTTGCAGGTCTCCCTCTGTCGACGTCAACACATATATTCCATAGGATAGACCCAGAGGTCCCTGTATCCTGGTTTCATCCACCTCATTGATGAGTTCCTTGGACCACTTGAGAGGACTTATTAGAGCCTCTCGAGATGGTTGTGCCTCACATGCTCGATTTCAGCTACATCATTGTAGCATTGAGATTCGTACAGGGTATTGGTCTATTCATTATTTGGTCGAAGAACCTGGTTGTCACCTAACTCTAGTACATTGGTGAGTCTACTATGGGACCCACACAGTTTCATGTCCCTTGTGATTTTCGGGCTGCGTTGGCGACAGTGTTCGGAATCTCCAGTGTTGTGCTTCCATGTATCTCCAGTACTTAATGCTGCACATTGTACACCGAGATTTTGACTCTTATTCATTGAGTCCATATATATGTACACCTCTAGATTCAGAAGAGCATCAGCTATGATGATATTGCATTACATGAGAATGCCATTGTTCCTATGTATCAGCTCTTCAAATCAACATTGTATTCATCCTCCCATTGTGGCCACCATTATGTATCATCATTTGTATATGTATTGATTGGCTCCCATGTTTTGAGCCTTGATCCCATTATTTATTATTTTTGCATTGTTACGAGCATGGGTATGACTACCTCATCCATATACATGTCACACATTATATGTATCTCATCCATTTTTTAGAACCCAAAATAAAAAACCAA
This sequence comes from Pseudotsuga menziesii, assembly GCA_001517045.1. Classification (NCBI taxonomy): domain Eukaryota; kingdom Viridiplantae; phylum Streptophyta; class Pinopsida; order Pinales; family Pinaceae; genus Pseudotsuga; species Pseudotsuga menziesii. Next base: position 387,586 of record LPNX010028736.1, on the reverse strand, counting down.
AACCACCATAGTTTGAATGAGGAAGCTCCCCTTCTCCACGGGTCTCTCCATTTTCTCCACTGTTGTCACCATTATTCCCATGATCCTATGATGTCCATTAGCCATACGATGAGCTCATTCCCTCACGCATCAGGGGGGAATTTGTTAACACAAAAAAGTGTTCACCTGGCTCTAAATGGTCTAAACCATATACATACATCATATTCCTACCATATTTCCCTTACTTTTGACCTTCACAATTTTATTTCCACAAAAAGTGGTCCAAAACATTATTATTTACTATGGTTTATCCTCACCCTCTCCCCAAAAAGGGTCAAAATCCTAAAAAGGGTCAAAACCCTAAAAAGGGTTCAAAACCCTAAAATGAGAAAGGGCCAAAAAACCACAGGAAAATACCATGGGTTACCACATCGGGTCAAAAAACCTTAGGACCATACTATAAATACATTGTGAAGGGCTCTCCCAAAACACCTTTTTCACATTGCCATTTGTGAGTATGATGTGACACTTTTTCTCTTAGGTATTCACATACTCTTTTTCCATCATTCCCGTCACCATACCATTCCCATGGTGTACGTTGAGGCATTCTCTGTACCCATCTTGGATCCTCTCCACGTTTGACACCTGTTCGTGGAGACCATTAGAGAACCAACCCGTGGAGCTGGGGAACCACTTCTGAGGAAGGATACGGTGGCCCAATATATAGAAAAGAGGGGTATTTTTATTTATTTTCATTAGTTTAGTTTAGTCGATTTATATAAAAAAATATTAAAAAATATTTGCTTTATGTCACTAGTTTAGATTGTTATTTTATTTTCCATTGAACTCTTCCTTAATCGAAGGTTGGTGCTTTTGCACATAACTGGGGAGAAATCCCCACTACACTCTTCCTTTATCAAGATCTTCATTCATCAATGATTCATTCTTCTTACCAACATCCTGCACAAGAGAGATTAGTAATATGGGTGGTTCTTACTACACCACTAAGGGGAATGATGCACCAAAAATAAAACGAAACTTAAATGCAAAGAAAGAAAAACATCACTCAAAGAAAATTCAATCAACTAAAAAGTAATCAAACAATCTACAAGAACCGACGCTTATGAGACTGAGCCCGTTACAGTCTATCGAACGATGCGTAGCTCTTCACTATGTCTTACCGCCCTGACACCTCAAGATCAGGAACACATTTACCATAATATGAAACTAAAACCAATGCTAATTTGTACGTTGACACCTTCGATAAACTCCCCAACAACGATGCCAAAATGTTGGGTGAATTAATTGCTTATTAAAACAATCAATTCACAACATAAATTATCAATCCAGGGTAGTGTATGTTATTTATGGGTCATAGTGCAAAATATATGCAGGATACCATTTCCTCACTAACATTGGTCATCTAATATGCATTGCTGCAAAGTAAATCACACAACATAAAAGTAAATTGCAGAAAGTAAATACTAAAACTAATTCATATTGTACGGAAAAATAAATTTACACCCATCCTTGCATAATTGAAACACACTCACACTTGCATAAAAGTAAATAATACTTGCAATAATGTAAATCACACTTGCGGAAAGTAAATCACACTTACATAAAATTAAATCACACTCACACTATGGTTGCAACCATGCTAATCTACGAGTCTAACACACTTGCATAAATAAATTAAATTAAATTAAAATTACATCTAGAAAAATAAATGAATCAAAGTAAAATTTATGCTATGCTAACAAATAAAAATAAGTTAATTTAATTACAAATTACTAAAGTGAAAGAACTACAATCTACATCAACAAAATAGAAAGAAATTAAATAATTACAATCTATATTACAAAAAAGAAAAAAGAAAAAAATTCTCATTTCATCACAAATTGGACTTGTTGCTCTAAGAGTCTTCTCCTTGGAATGGAGAAGGATCTCTTATTTATACATAAATTTTCCATAACAAATAATAAATGAAGATAAAAAATATCCTCATGAAGACCCAAAATATCCTCACCAAATTACCAATAATTTGGATCTCAAAATCAACTCAAATCTAATCCCAAATCCTTTGTTAACCTCCATGCTATTTAGGATGCCTTTTAAGTCAAATTTGAATTTACAGGTGTGAGTCATCATAACATGCCCAAATCTCATCATAAGTGAATCATAATAGAATTTAACTTGTTGGGTCCATCATATATTACATGGATGTCTTCAAATCTTTGTAAATAAACCAAATATGTACTCTCATTCACCACCAACTTGTCCATTTTATCTTCAAATAATTTAACATCATAATTTGAGACATATATGAATGATATAAATAATGGTTTATAAAAATCCATTTCCCCTAATGAATATGTTCCTCCACTGTGACTTCGTGGGGTAGCAGCACCAGTAATAACTCGAGTAACAAGAGTATTAATGCCTTAATAATCTCTCATATGAAAAATATCAAGCATCCACTTTCGTTGATCTTCAACCATATGAGTTGCGGAAAATATCCTTGAGTACCAACAACTGGCATGGAGCTGGTTCTGCAAAAATCATCAAACCCATCCATGTTTCAAAGATAAGTGCAAAATATGTTATTTTTCCAATGTTTAATCATAATTCACATAAAATACTAATGAAATGCAAATGGAAGCCACCTTGGGTATAAATCCCACAAATAAGCATAAAAATGGATTAATAAGCATTAATACAGGGTCATGGGAATGCAAGAAGGGATTAAAAGTAGGGAAAATGTAGTATAAAATAGGGACATTTCCACGGCTGAACAAGTGGGTGGAGGAAAAATCCTTACCTAGATATACAAAGAAGGTAGTAGTAGATTTCTTGTTTGGTTAAATTTTCATTCGATTTGGATTACCTAGGTAGATTATCATTAACCAGGGTTCTAATTTTACAGCTAAGTTGATGTAGATAGACACTCAAATTTATTAAATTACCTACAAGAAATCCACTCAATATCATCCACAAGCCAATGGGAAAGTGGATCAACCAACAAGATTCTAGAGGCAATATTGACTGAAACAATACAACTTCATAAGAAGGATTGGTCAAATAGGCTTCCAGAGGCCTTATGGTCATATAGGATGACATGGAGAAGTACTATTAGTTTCTCTCGGTATGAGTTGGTATATGGAAAATAGGTCCTTCTTCCTATCAAATTTCTAATTATGACATTCAAGATGGATAAAGATTTGGGCATGGAACTCACTAGGGCTCAAAAGCATAGAATTGTAAAATTGAACGATCTAGATGAGAAGAGGTGGGAATATTTTTAACACACCGATATCATACAACAACAGAGAGAAATATGTCTTGACGGAATGATAAAAAATAAGCAATTCAAGGTAGGGGACTGAGTGCTCCTTTTCGACTCAAAGTTTAAAATTTTCAAAGGGAAATTAAATACACATTGGCTCAATCATTATGAAGTTAAAGTTGCTTATGACAATGGATTTGTTAAATTCAAACAATTGATGATGAGAATATATCCTTCTTGGTCAATATTGGGCATAGAATTATGTTATACTACAAGCCTAAGTCCAAGGAGAAGTTTATTAAAAATTTGATGGAACAAATAGAATTGAAGGTAGTAGGTATAGGGGATATTCCATGTGCTTCTTCTTTCTCATCTTGAGTGTTTTTATTACTGAAAAAATGAAAATAAAACATAAAAAATGAAAAATGAAAAAAAATCATAAAATTAAAAAGTGAAGAGAAAATATCGCCCTTATGTGAAAACTAATTTTTTTTAGCATAGCTAAGCCAAGACCTCAATTGAAAAACAGTCCTTAGCTAGTGGGGCATTCAATAAAGTTGTGGTTATTTTTCTTTCCCTTTCAAAAAAAAAATGTTGCTCATGTTGGATTGACGGAGGATTCTCTAAGGCATTCCATCTAGCAATCTTGGCCCATCGAATTCAGCTCATCATCTAGGTCCAAGATAATAGATTTTAGTGATGCCTTGAATCTTTTTTACCTCAATGATATGATTTCTCACTAACATCAGAGAGGATACATTAATGCCTCCTAACTAGTATATCCTAGAGGGGGTTCGACAACATCAAATTAATTCACACATGATAGGATGCATCAGGGTATCTTATGTCTCATCGTCATCATTGGTGAGATACCTCGCATCAATTAACAACAATCATTACGGGATGTAATCCAATGAATCCTTTCACATTTGACGTTAAGAATATTTATTCATGTGAATAGGTTTGTACCTAGGGGGTTCAAATATCAATACTTTTTCACTATCCTACATTAGCATTAGATTAATAAAACTTTTCTAGATTTTGATCCAGTCAGTTTTGAAGATAATTTTATCAAAATAAAACAAACAAGGGGTATATCTTCAAGCAAAAAGACTCTTATGTTCATGTAGCACAAACTAGTTGTTCCTGATCCTAATCTCGTTCCTTCTCTTGTTCCTATTCCTGCTCCAAATCTAGTTCCTATGACAACCTTGTTTCATGAGTTCACAAAAGGTCTCTTTTCATTTTCCAACACAAGTGCTGGTAAGAATTTCCCATGGTTATAGGTATGTTCGATGCTGGAAAAGGGTAAGGTAAACTAAAACTAAAAATAATCTTTTTTTTTTGTTTTATTCAAAATGATGAAAATATTATGATGTGAAGCATTAGAGAAAATTTGGGGTATAAAATGGGCCTTATAAAAAAATGTGCCATGGACAAGTGTCTGATGAGTAATATTTCTCAAACCAAAAGAATTTAAGTATTTGGGTCAACCATTATGGTTGACTTTGACAATAACTAACTCCATATAAATCTCACATTGGTTAATATTTGGAAAGTTCATCTCGAAATATAAATATGCCATGTCACAGTAAGTCTAGTGAAATTCAACCTATATTGTCTCATTAATTGTAGTTGACAAGTATGTTGGGTTAGTGTAGAGTTAAGAGATGTGTTTCCTCCACTATTGACCATTCCATGATTCAAAATTCAACATAGTCGATTTGAACCTTGTCGGTGTCAAACCCTCTTGCAAAGGCTAGGGCGACTCCATCACTATAACCACAAAACTTTGAAATGAATGGCATCAATATTTCCTTACCAAGATTATTTCTGCACATGGGAAAGTTTTCCAAGAGGATGATCCCCATGAGTTCTATTCTAACTATGGCCCTCATCTTCCAATCTATGAATCCTCTCTTTCTGTACAAGCTCTCTTTAACAGAATGCCCTAAAATGGGAAGATGAAACTATTTTATCAAATGGTTGTAGTAGACCATTAGGAATGAGGAAAATTTAGAAATGAGATTGTGATCATGACTATATAATTGTAATGATCTAATTCATATGTGAAACTGTGTTGTTATGACAGGTTATCATGAATGATGAACTTTATTGGCTGGTTGATAGTGGAGCAGTCATGATCCATATTGAAACATAATGGTTTTATCCCTTCAAAAATTCAAATTCCTTTCACCGAACTTCTAGAAGGTTCATTTGATATCTATGTGTTATGATGTTGACCTAATAATCATGATGTCATATGAACCATGGAATACTATATTGCTAAGATGAGATCGTACTTGGATTCTAGTGGATGTTACAAGAAACTTAACAAGAACCCCTTGAATCGGATCATAAAGGAAGTTACCGAAGCCATTAAGAAATCCTCCTTAGATAATGATATCAAGAAAAAACTCATTATCTCTGACCCCTTGGTTCCAAGGATATATGGACTTCCCAAGATCCATAAGCTTGGGGTTCCCCTCCAACCCATTGTAGACACCATAGGCTCACCAACCTATAGACTCGCAAAATTCCTCGCAGACAAATTGAAACCCTTAGTAGGAAATACAAGCTCATTCATAAAAGACTCATCTTACTTTATTGAGAAAATAAAGCACAGACACATGGAAAAGAATGAGATTTTATTGAGCTTGGATGTAGTTTCCCTCTTCACCATGATCCCCATCAAAGAAGCCATCAATGTTATAGAGGAGTTGACTGATCCCGAAATTTCACAAATTGTAGGCCTTTGTCTCAATTCCACCTTTTTTAGTTTTATGGGTGAACTTTATGAACAAACTTGTGGAGTGGCGATGGGTTCCCCCCTCTCTCCCACTATAGCCAACCTCTTCATGGAAAAATTTGAGCAAAAAGCCTTGAACTCTACCAATCCAAAACCTGAATGGTGGTCGAGATTTGTGGATGATACCTTCTTAATATGGGCCCACGGGAAGGAAGAATCAGACAAATTTGTTGAGCATTTGAATAGCCAAACAGATTCCATCAAATTCACAAAAGATTTTGAAGAGAACAATACGCTTCCCTTCCTTTATACACTAGTTATCAGGAAACAAGACGGAGGCATAGCCCACAAGGTCTATAGGAAGAAAACCCACATAGAACAATACCTTCACGCCCTCTCACATCACCACCCAAACCAGAAGATGGGGGTTCTCAACACTCTATTCACTATAGCCCTAAGGGTGTCCGATAATGATCACCTAGACTCCGAGCGAGAACATCTACGCAATGTTTTTCTTAGCAACGGTTACAACCTAGCTCAAATCAACAAAGCCCTTGAAAGAGATACCAAAACCCACGAAAACAAACCTAAGGCTGCATCCAAAGAGAGGAAAGTGGGGGATCATAAGGCATTTCTCCCTTACATTCAAGGGACTACAGACAAAATAGCCAAACACCTGAAAAAGAAAAACATTGACTCGGTTTTTTCCCCACCTAATAACATCAGAAAACTTCTTAGGTCAGTAAAAGATCGTGTTGACCCGTGTCTTAAAAAGGGGGTTCACCTCATTCGTTGTGAATGTGGGAAAGCCTACATAGGTGAAACGGGACAGTCCATCCGAACCAGGGTTAAAGAACACTGTGCAGATATCTGTCTCAATAGAACCCACAAGTCAGCCTTAGTGGAACACTTGCATAACACAAAACACCCAATTAAAGTCGAGGATATGCAGGTATTAGTGCAAGTCGACAACTGGTCAAGGATAAGAATTAGAGAGGCAATTGAGATAGTAAAAAACCCTAAGTGCCTAAACAGGGATGACGACCTGTCCATTAGCCAATCTTGGTTACCGAACCTAACTAAGATAAATAAAAATTAATATATATATATTAAAAAACCTAATAATTAAAAAACCTAACAATTAAAACCTAAAATAAACTTAATTCAAAAAAATGCCTAACTAAGATAAATTTGATAATAATTAAAAATTGATTATAATTAAAAACTATTACTAATTATATAAAAATCAAAACTAGAACAAAATTAAAGTTTGCCAAGTATTAATGAATATATTGGATAAAATTGATTATAATTAAAAACTATTACTAAAGTCGAATTGGTCAAGGAGAAGAATTAGAGAGGCAATTGAGATAGTAAAAAACCCTAAGTGCCTAAACAGGGATGACGGCCTGTCCATTAGCCAATCTTGGTTACCGAACCTAACTAAGATAAATAAAAATTAATATATATATATATATATATATATATTAAAAAACCTAATAATTAAAAAACCTAACAATTAAAACCTAAAATAAACTTAATTCAAAAAAATGCCTAACTAAGATAAATTTGATAATAATTAAAAATTGATTATAATTAAAAACTATTACTAATTATATAAAAATCAAAACTAAATCAAAACTAAAACAAAATTAAAGTTTGCCAAGTATTAATGAATATATTGGATAAAATTGATTATAATTAAAAACTATTACTAACAAGAGCCACGAGGTGGCAATGTCCCCGCAACAACTATTGCTCTAAGACATTAGCTATAGAAAATTCTTTTGCTACAAAATTTCTTAGCCATGAAACCCATACTCTTGTAAGATTTTCATAAATAATTATTGTGTATAATGTGTATCTAATTAAATCAAAGATAACTTTCATACAAATGTATTGCTTCCTAAATGTTGTGCTCATTCTGTAATTATTTTATTCAATTGAAATTGAAATTGTTAAAATTATAAATATATATTGATAATTTGTTATTCAAAATAGATTGAAATTGTAAATATATAATGATAAAAATGTATAATTTAGATGTAAAGATACATTACATTATAACGTGTTTACTACATAAATAAAAACCATGATAACTTAAAAACCATGGTTTTTTGAATAAAAACCATGATAGCTCAACTACGAGTATAAATTCATGTTGAACATCAAATATATTATTCCTCTGGAGTATCGAAGCCTCAAGCTAGTTTCAATAAAGTGAAGATAGGTGCATCCATGAATTTAAAACTATTTCAGGCATAACAGATATTGGGTTAACACATTTATTCCCATTAAAAACATTGCAATGAAATATCAAAGAAAGTAGACAAAAGACTAGTTTAGGTGCAATTGACATTCTTCCATGACACAATTGATCCGACAATTATTGGAATCAACTTTTGGTCATGGATTTTAGGTCTATAACTTTATTTTTTAACATAGCTTCAAGATACAGCTATAACGAAGCTCAAGAAGAACTCTTCATAGGTTTAAAACATCAACTTTTGGTCATGGATTTTAGGTCTATAACTTTATTTTTTAACATAGCTTTTAGATACAGCTATAAAGGAGCTCAAGAAGAACTCTTCATAGGTTTAAAACAACTCAAGCAAAACTCGATAAGGAGAGTATCAATAAAATAAAAAGAATTATTTACATAATATATTATCCCTAATTAATAGACACATAAGCAATGCATTATTCATATTACATAACAAGAAAAAAATCATCACACGAGTATCAATGAAGGCAATCAATCTTTGAAATCAACTCTCAATATGTCGTGTGTGGGACCAGGGAAGGGTAATGTTAATGAATAACCATTAAATACTTGAAAACAAGCTTTAAAAAAAAAAGTTTGAAATGACCTAATTACCATGCCTATCTAGAGGAAGACAAGAGGCGTTCTAAAGCTCGTTAAAAAATGGGGTCACAAAACCTCAACTTTTCACAAAAGCCCACTTCTAAAAAACAGAGATGAAAAATTGTTTTAGAGATGATATGTAACCTAAACGCTATGACAAGAAGCCCTTCATGGTTGATCCGAAGTTCATACCTTCATCATATAAACTCTGATTGAGTCAATAAAATCTATACTACCAAAGCTGTGGATCCCTATAATTTTTCCTTCCTCCTCATTTGTCTCCAAGTAAGTTCCTTGCTCCAGTCCATGAAAATTTTATTATAATCCAACTTTGAAACAAGAAGTGATGAATACCATAAAAACCATTGATTTTCATGACGTATTCCTTTGGAAGTTCAAATCATGATGTAAGAAGACCGAGTTAGGAAAAATAAACAAATTCCATGTATACTAAATTATATTATAATAACGGTTAATAAATAAATGAATGATATAAACCCAAAAACCCTATCAGAATTCCATGACATAACTATATTGAGGATAAGTATCCCATATTTGAAGTTTTATTGGCTTGTTGCGAATCGTGATCATGCGAGCTCCGTACTGGACACCAATCGTCAAGTCATGTACTTGCTGAAAGCATTTATCCATGAAATGTAATAGCATGAATGATTTACCTATTCCTGGCATTAATCAAAACATTAACTTTGAAACCAGAAGTGATGAATACCATAAAATCCATCGATTTTCCTGAGGTATTCCTATAGGAAGTTCAAATCATCTTGCAAGAAGACCACCCAGTCAGGAAAAATAGTCAAATTAAATATATACTAAATTATATTATAATAACGGTTAATAAATAAATGAATGATATAATCCCAAAAACCCTATTAGAATGCCATGACATAACTATATTGAGGATATAGGTTTGAACTTGCGATATCCCATATTTGAAGTTTTAGTAGTTTGTTGTGAATGGTGATCATGCAAGCTCCAAACTCAACACCAATCGTCAAGTCATGGACTGAATGAAAGCGTTTATCCATGAATTGCAATAGCAGTCATGATTTACCTGGTCTTGGCATTAATCAAAACCTTAAAATCATCATGAATAAATTGGTAAAATCGGAGAGGTATTCAAGACTGAAAAGAATGAACTTAGATAGTTTTATTGAATTACCAGTGTCTCCGATTATGATATACTTGTAAAGATAAGCGTAAGACATTTTCAAACTCCACAGATTCGAACTT
>LPNX010028736.1:287927-377132 GCA_001517045.1 Pseudotsuga menziesii | reverse complement strand
CTCGATTGTATGGAACTTCGATTCCTCGGGCAGCTTGAAGCTGAAAGGCGATAATTCCTTGCACAGAAACCTTAGCAGGGTGCATAGTCTCTCCTCTTCCGTGGCTTCAAATATCAACTGTAACTCCAAAAGCTTTTGCAATAGAAAGAGAGGCAATTGATTTTCGAGCAGTCAGATCTATAATTCGGCCCATCTGCTTGACATCCGCGTTCGAGTTCTCGTCACCATGTTCGACATAAAACTGCAAACATTCAAGAAGGAATGCGGCGTCTAGAGCCATGATCCAAGCCAGAGTTTCTTCCTTATAGTTGAGGAACTTGTGGTAACTGTTCCGAATTCGCCAGTCATGCTTCTCAAACTCCTCCACAACTACAGACTCGAACTTGCAGCCGTTGATTATTTTCTAAAATCTTCGAGCGGCTTCCAATTTGTAGTGCTCCATCTCGAAGAGCTCAGACCTCCAACCGTGATAGGGGCCGATCGAAATCGATTAGAAGTTGACTTATATGAATTTATAACAATAAGAATCTATAAGAATGAAGGATTCCTTGTCATAGTATTTTCTTCCTTTATAAGTTAGTTCAAAAGGGAACATCGATCAACCAAGATTCCAAAGTCAGTAATCTAATATCTTAGATCCGAAACCATTTTTAATGGTTTAGTTTCTTTATCATAATTTTTCTTCGCTCGTAAATTAGTTAATTAAAAAGGAACATCGATCAACCACGATTCCAAAGTGAGTAAAGAAATATATTACATAGAATATTTGTTCCCCTTGAGTGATATTGATTAATAACAATTAAATTAAAATATTGATCTTACGAAAGGAGAATATTTAAAAATGATTGAAGACGTGTCCGAGTGATGATTATAATAGACTTCTCAAAACGTGTGGCAAATGTGTTCGGTTGGAAATTGGAATGATGAAAATACCCCTTCTATGCATTGATTTCTGGACTGGATGATTCATTTCTCAAAAACCAATTATGACCCGGCACTCCCTACCCTACCCTACCCCATAAACTATATACACCCTTTCACCCATCTCATGTCAACCGGCTTTGCTTGACCAGCAACCTGCTCCATAATAACTCCAAGTGGCTATCAAAAACTAATGCTAAAGGTAAATTGGGATTCGAAAAGAAACTAAGCGTAAAGGCACAATTAGGATTCGAAAAGGCAAAGCAGTATTTCCATCCATTGGAAATCATCAAAACATCACCTGTAGACCGGACGATTGAATGTAAGGCTATCAAATACTAAATGATAAAAAAGGGAAATATGTGTCTGGTTTAATACTTCACTCATCATCAAAGACGATCTCCAAATGTAAATAAAAAAATAAAATAAAATCTGTATCTGGCTTTATTACCATCTGAACCCGTTAAAGTTCTCAACGATCTCGTGTGGAACTATGAATCTTGTGCAAATAAGCTTGGACTTACAGAGCGCTTTTAAGGTCTGCATATTTGTTCTGTTCGATGCTATAGTCTGGCACGCAGGTCAAAACGAAAGACGCCATTATTGCTTTCTAAGGAATCCTTTTTTAATTTATTTATCATGGCTAGAAAATTATAAAATTATTTAGTTTGTGGCAGCTCATTGTTGCGGGATCGTTGGATCAAACAGCTGTAACAAATCTCAAGCTATTTGAGATTAGGCTATAACCTTGATAACTTCCTTTTGATTTTGATTTTGTTGCATCATTGTAGCTTACTTAAAAGAAAGAAGTATTTGAAGTAGAACTCATTGATAAGACACGCGGTTTCAATATAATACAGGGAACGAAATTGATAGCTTTGAAAATTTCAAGGTGTCTACCAGCTACCAAGTTTCAGTATAATATAGGGAACAAAATTGATAGCTTTGAAAATTTCAAGGTGTCTGCCAGCTACCACGTAGCTTTGACAGATATTTCAAGCAAAACTTTAGAAAACACACAAAAATTTACGTCAAACTCTCAACTAATCCATCTGACCGAGTTAATGCTGCTGACGTTAGCCGGCCGCCCGGTCTTAGGGCACAAACTAAGTTCATCTACCATCAACTAATCCATCTGACTGAGTTAATGTTGCGTCACAAACTAAGTTCATCTACCATCAACTTATCCATCTGACTGAGTTAATGCTGCTGACGTTAGCCCGCCGCCTGGTCTTGGGGCACAAATTAAGTTCATCTACCAGGGTATAAACTTTCATGACTTCGAGAGATTAAGATAATTTTTATTTAAATGATTTGGATGTGTATTTAATGTAATTTTATGGATCAAAATATTAGAAATGCAATTTTTCCAATACTCGAAAGGTATTTTTTCTTTATCCAAAATCCTTGCGGATTAAATCCACCCAAAACTTCAAAATTTTAAATAGCAGATTTAAATTGAGTCCTAACCAGGTTTATAAAAAACTAATATTTTCAACCACATAATACACCCAGAGTCGCTTACAACCTTGAAGCTTACCATGCCGAACGCATCAAATGGAAAAGCGACGACCGAGCCAACACATTTTTAACATTATCGAATTCGTCGAGCTTAAGCTTTCGAAGAACCTAAAGTTGGACACGCTTAATTTTTAATGCAAAATTATGGTAGGAATGAGCGGATAAATTTAATCTTTTCGGCTGTGCCTGTTTATGAGGACTTAAATTTACATTGATTTGTTCATGTTCTAAAGTATTGACTATCTAAATATTCATTACTTTGACGAGAAGGAACAAACAAAATATTCATTACTTTGAGTTTTCATGACAGAGAAGGAACAGACATGACAAACCTTAACCAACAATGCCACCCAACGAGAATTTGTACCATTAAATGCCCCTTGAACATGACACTAAACTAACAGGTCCTATGTTACGCGTACAGCATGTAGCTGAACTCACTTCCACCTGTCGTCCAATCCATTTGTTAGAGGGGTGGACCGCTCTCCCGCAGCATTGCTGTCCCGATGTGTCTTCATATTCCTGCAATAGCGGATCACATGTCTTGGATTCTTAGTACTTTTAGGTCATCGTGTATCTCCTATGGCAGCTGGCCAAATACTTCTGCACTCACTCACTTTGAAAACCATGCAGCAACCAGTGCGTTACACTCGATCTCCTGCATCAAACGAACAAAGAAGTAGCCTTCAACTTATTATTGAGAATCTCTTTCTTAATATCATAATATGTATTTTTAAGTTGTTGTTAATGAATTTTATTTTTCTTATTATATTATTGTTGAAATCAAAACTTGATAATCATTATTAAATTCAATGTAACTCCATATGGTTTTGTGTTAAAATGCAACAATTCATTACTGATACATGGTCAAATTTCTCTTATCTACCTCGTACCTCGTACCTCATACCTTTCCATTTAGCATCACTATCACTCACCAAATTAATACGCTATAATTGCAAATAGCGCTTAAAATTCACACTGGAATTCATTCAATCATTTCATTTACTAGCAATTAGTTTTAGTTGCCCTGTTGAAAATCTCTCAAAGGAGGAAAACATTCATTTAGTTTTTGTTCACCTCTTGAAAGGAGGAAATCACTTAATGCCGAAATCGGTGAAAAAGAAACTGAATCGACGTCTATTACAAACTTTAAATTTCATAGAACCACCCTCAAAATATGCAATTTTTTTTCTTATTGTGGGCGTCATAGACCGCTAGGAGATATATTTAAACATAGATATAATGAAGAGTATTTGAATGATTCATTCACATATGTTGATATTACATATGTTGATATTAAGTGCTTGAGGAGAATTTCATGTCATTATCCGTACTTTACCAATGCACATTCTGATAATAGTTAATAAATGAACCTGCAGAGCTACCATCATGCAAAATCTGAAAGCATTAAATAAACCTGCAGAGCTACCATCATGCGAAATCTGAAAGCATTAAATGAGCCTGCAGAGCTACATCATGCGATTTTTCAAAACTTGGGAAAGACAAATTGTCTCTCAAGGACTAGGGGCATTATAAGCAGCGGGAACAGAACACTGTCAGATTCGGTGTAAACCCAAAACAGACCAGGAAATAGCATGTGTGGAAAAATGTGAAGCTGAGAATAGTTTTGAAATTAGACACAGTTTGAAACCATCGTTTAACCCTGTTCATACGTATATCTTCTTCAACAATCAAGTTTCCATAATTCTTAAACTGTAAATTGTCAATTCACCAGGAATTTGTTAGGATAAATAAAGTACAAATATGAAAAATAACCTTTCAAAACCCATATAATTATCACTGTTATCTGTTTGAAATTTTTAATTATCCATGCATGAGATTGGTAAAATCGATACAGTTGTAATTAGAGCCAATGGCAAAGAGGCACACTCTAGATGCATTGCACTTGAAAAGAATAAGGAAAATGAAGAAAACAATTGCCAAAAAATTGCAAGCATTGATCTCTTAGTCGAATAAAGCACATCATAAAAATATATCCATAATATCCATATCATTGATTGCATAAAAATATCATAGCAATTGTAAGGTGCTCATTTACAAGGCCTTATTCAAAGTACTTTTATTCTGATAAAATGCTTCTTTACCTTTTCATATAAACAGAGATGTACATGTGCATTTTTATTTTATAACAAAAATAATGTGGAGAACCACCACACCCACTAACTAAGCTCCAAAACCAGGTTGTGTATCTCCATAAACACCCTTTAACCTAATACCACAAAAAAATAATAAAAAATATAGTGGAGAACCACCACAACCACTAACTAAGCTCCAAAACTGGGTTGTATATCTCTAAAAACACCCTTTAACCTAATACCGGTCCCTTGAAAATACATATAGCATAAAAAAGTAACTTAATTTCTGTTTTTCCTTTTCTTCTTATATTGGCGAGTCTCTCGTCTGCAAGAGGATGGGACATGCTCATCCTCCTCGTTATACCCCTGGCGTTGATCCTTCCCAGACGATTCATGACCTGCAGAAGCGAGTTCATCATCACATCATGTACTGACCTCTGGGGGTTCCTCGCACCCACTATCAACTGCTCCATTTGAATTACATTGTTGGGCGTCCTATGACACCAAAGCATAATTTAATCAATTAAATTATGCATTGACATTGAGAAACATAAGTATAATACGAAATTGATAGCTTTGAAAATTTCAAGGTGTCTGCCAGCTACCACGTAGCTTTGACAGATATTTCAAGCAAAACTTTAGAAAACACACAAAAATTTACGCCAAACTCTCAACTAATCCATCTGACTGAGTAAATGCTGCTGACGTTAGCCCGCCACCGGGTCTTCAACTAATCCATCTGACTGAGTAAATGCTGCTGACATTAGCTCGCCGCCGGGTCTTGGGGCACAAAGTCCCAGGCCTGCGTCACCTATATCAACCAATAAAAAGCAAGACAAATCAATATTTAAATAATTCCCAAAAAAAATTAATACAAACTATAGCAAAAATTATATAATTTTGTTGAAGTTGCTACAAATTCGTCGAAATAATCGGCCTGACCGATTCATATATATCCCCTCAGGCGGGGACATAATTATATAAAATCATAACTAAATCAAAACTAAAACAAAATTAAAGTTTGCCAAGTATTAATGAATTATATTGGGAAAATAAAAAAATAATTATATAAAAGAATAAAGTAGGTTATAAAGTTCTACAATTAAATTAAATTATTTAGCTAGAATTACATTAATAAAAATCTTTAAAAATCTTGAATTTTAATTAATTTACATTAATAAAATAAATTTAAATTGAACTAATAAACTACTTTATAAGCTATTTTAATAAACTACTTTATAAGCTACTTTACAACCCTATGTACTGTTTATAATCAATAAAAACAGTAAAAATAAAAATAAAACTTTGAAATTACAAAATAAAATAAAAATAATAATAAGCAATTTATTAACCCTAAATTGACCTTCGACAAACCTAGTCGGCTTATACATTACATCGCCTCTCAAAGTGACGGTTTCGATATTAATGCACCAATGAAAGAAAAACAATCCCCAGGCATCGCTTTGTCCTGAAGATGAGCCACGCTTGGTTCGAAACGTCAACAATAAACTTTCTGACCGCAAATTCTCCATCAGATGCCATCAACATTCTTTAATACAAACATCTTCAATGGTGGATACTATCTCTTATTTCCACTTAAGTGTATCCCTAGGATGGAGAAATAGCTTGGTACAATGGATGTAAGAGGATATTGATATGATGAATGTAGGTTCAAGTATGAAAAGTAAGGATATGGTTGAGATCATGACACTTTCACATCAGGATCCGATCTAATTACATCTCGATGATTGGATTCATAACTATGAATGACTTTGGGAACAAAATCTATGTAAAGATTATGTCTATCGAAATGATGTTTCAAACTAAATGTTATGATAAGCATAATACATGCAGGTTCGTTCACATATTAATGAATTAAATATCGAGTGCCAATTCATTATAAGTTGTGGTCATCAGGGTCAGTTTCATGATCAAAGAATTTCACTAATCCTAACTGGTCCAAAGGGATACCTCGTTCATGTCTGAAGAATAAATACAATTACCTTTTGATGATATTGCAGAAGTTTATTGCATGTGAGGGTCAATATGGGACGACTTTTCTATATCACATTTGTCTCTTGGGGCATTTTACAGGAAGTAAACTAAACTTTTTCCTTACTTCCTCTTGAAGTCCCTGATCAAAATGGACAATGCAGTTAAGAGAATATCTCAAAACATAGAGACGAACCTCTATCGTCATGGTTTGATCAAGATACTCGTTCTAGCATAGTTGAGGAAGAGAAATGACCAATGGGAGAACTTTTTAGAGTGGAATAAATTCTCGAAAGATGGAAACATAGAAGTGAAACAACCAGAGGACAAGGCAAAGGAATATGAAAAGAACAAATATGAATATAAAGATAGACAAGTGTAGAATAATGAAGGAAAAAAAGAAAGGCATATGGTTGTAGAAGAAGAGCATTAATATGATATGGAGGAAGACGAAAAAACATGAAGAGGCTGAGAATGAGCTCACGACTCCTACAACAGAGCCTAAGCCAACTGAAGAAGGAGATGATGAGCTTCATATTATTTCAACCCCCATGAAGAAGAAACCAAGAAAGTGGCTTTCCTAAACGAGTAAGAAGAGCCCAAAATATCCTCCAACGAAGACGGGTCACAAGGAGCATAGCAAAAATCTAGCTGAAGAGACTCAATCAACTCCTAAGGACACGAAAGATGATGAAAAGGATGAGGATTTTCCTCTAGAAGAAGGGAATGAGCTACATTTCAAAAATCCTCCAAGAAAGAATAGGACCAGAGGAGCCAAAGGAAATTGACCCAATTCATGAAGGTCTTGATTCATTGAAAACTCTTAAAGAACCACAATTTAATGATATCCCTCAACAAATTGAGATTTTGGAGGATGCACCAGTTGAAGAACAATGTCATGTTGATACTAAGGAATCGACTGAAGGACAGAGGGAAATTAAGAGATTGAAAAGGAGTATTAAGTAGATGGCCTTTCTTGAAGGACTATTAGGACAAAAAAATGCTTTATTGAAGGATTCAAGTGTCCGGTTTCAAGAATAGGTTCAGAGGTTAAAAAGAGAGAACCTGGAATCAATCAAGATGGCCAGAAAGTGGTATAAGAGTGATAAAAATCCTCTATTTGAAAAACATGAAACTTGAAGTAAAATTCAAAGCTCCTCGCCCTTCTTATAGGCTAGACTTGTTGGTGCATGTAGCCACTTAGGCCTAAATTGATCCATATCAGTTCAATTGAAGGAGTCTCATAATTTTAAGGAAATTATATGCAAGGGATTCTTCTTTTTCTTTTTCATGAGGACATGCAAATATTCATGGTTGGGGATATGTAGGGTCTTTGAATTGACCACTTTTGGTGTATCCATGAACACCATTTTTCCTTCTTTTCCTATAGATACTACTTTTATAGTACCTATATTAGCATAGTTCCCTATGTTTTGCATATAAAGTGCTATAATGATATAAAGGTATCAAATTATTGCCTAATATCATGTTTCTTTTCATTTATTTTAAATTTGATGGGAATTAAGTTGTCTACGTTGATGAATTTACAGGAATCCTAATATTACAATGGGCTTACTAGGAAAATTTGGTAACAATAACCAATCTTGCAACCATGGTGCTTCCTACATCGTTAGAGATTCCGTAGCATATACATAGTTGTAGGTATTTCCAATTATCATGCAACAAAAAGGGAACATGGGTTTGACATAGAATTGCATCCATATCATGTCATGTTCACCACATCAGTCCTAGTAGGCACCAATAGATCACTAGGCCTGATTATAATACTCGCCTACGATCCTCCAGCGTGAACGTCAAACATGAATCCCATGCCATCAGTCTTGGGATTTGTTGAGGAAAGACCCAAATTATATTTACTATGTTCTACTATAGTTATTCAACAATGTAATATTTTATTCCAAGTTGGGGATTGAATTAGTTTTCAAGTTGCTATAGCAGGGATATCTCATGTAACTTCTTTATATGCATGCTACAACTTCATCCTGTAATTTTGTTATTTTGGATAAAAAAATGATGTATAAATACTAATATTCTCTTTGGTATGAAAGTTATATTGAGATCTTAGGAATCAGTGGTACTATACATGTAGGAAGTCTTTTGTGATACTTTTTATCATTAATAAAAGAAATGGTTTGATGCTTATTTGATCTTCAATATTTGACTATTCATTAAGTATGTAGTGGGAACATTTCTAAGTGAAGGTAAATCCCCTTACAATCGTAGAAACACGCCCTTGTTTGTCTCCCTTATTCGAAAGTGTGGTGTGATAGATTAAGTGTGGATGTGTGATTGGTAAATCTTGTAACTGTTATGTTTCTTATACCTACTATGTTTTCCTATATCATAACTTTATTTCCTACAACATTGTAATTTGAATTTCATCTCTTAATGCTTGAATTAAGTTTAATACCATGAGTACATGATCAACATCAACTTCAGCATAGGCTAGCAAAGTCTTGATTAACACTATTGTGTTAACACATGGGCCAACTAATTTATCCCACAGCTAGAATAGTGTTTGTCTTGATTTTCCATGGTTCTTACAATGTGGTTTAGATTGATGTTGTCAAGCATTGTTAAAACATGTCAAGTGAAACTCAAGAGAGTATTTTCAATCATATCCCAATGAATTACATATGATTTCCCTGTGGTTTTACCTTAGGAAGTCACTCAAGTCCCTGTTAATCTTGGGATAAATCTTAGACATTAGTTGATTGATTTTGCAGTTGATTTCATTGGATTTGTGTATATTGGTGAAGTAATTATAGCTTATGGAGTAGTTGAAAGCACTTTAAGAGAGTTCTTTGCATATACTTTGTGCATTACCTCACAAGTCTATTGATCTAGGTTGATAATTTATGTTTCATGCCAACATTCATGTTTCTTAATTTTGTGTAAATTCTAGGTCAAATGGAATTGTTGAGTTGTTTCATGGGAATCTCCTTCATCTCCATGTGGAGGATCCCATGGTAGGATATATTCCATTTGCATTTGAAGAAGACAAACAACTTACTGGTATTTATAGAATCATGATGTAAAAATATTTGATGATGCTTGAGAAGAAGATCAAGCATAGGTACAATAGTCAAGGTTACAATAACAAAAGTGCAAGCAAAGTAAGAATAAAGTGTTGAGACACAACTAATCAGGTGTTCATCAGGAAAAAAATCATTTTTATCCACAAACAATAGAATCATGAGTAAAAGAGGAATACATATTGAGTTAATGGAGAGTTTGGAACCTGTGTAGAATTTTTAATGGAGAGATGAAAAATTCCACATGGGTTCCAAACTCTCCATTAATGACTACCACCCATGAAAGCCTAAACAAAAACACATATTGATTTGTAAATGGTCATTTCCTCATCACCCTAGAGGTATTTATTTTTATTGGTGTGAACTGTGATCTAAATAAATTTTCTTTGTAAATGACTATACCATTGCATCATAAACGCACGAGGGATTAAAGGATCAAGTGGATGATGTATTTTTAATGGATACATTGGCAACCTCTCTCAAATGTGTGTAGCAAAGTGTCCAAAACATCAATCCTTATTCATAGATCAAAGAAATGTATCATATATTTTGCACGTTCTTGGTTTCCCATGTATTGCAGGTTGTGCACTTGGGTTAGCACACACATTTGTGATTTCATCATCATGCACAACATATTATTAAAAAAATTAAGAAAGACATATTGTCATGAAGCATTCACTGAAACAACTATGGTCGCTAATTCCTTCTTATTTCTACTTGCCTCTACACATGGGTTTATGATTATATGTATCATAATTGTTTTATGTTTTCATGATCAGAATCGGTTAGAATGATAAGAGTTAATTGAATCTTTGAACTCACCCTTCAATGGGTCCTCACCTTCCCAACCTTCTTCTCTCCCTAAAATGTTCCATCCAACCAAAATATATATAACATGTGCTACTATGAAGTTAGTTCATCTATAGGATTTGGTAGGAAATGTGAAGAAATAGGACTATGTGAGGTCTCTGATAGCAAAGGTTCCATCCAACCAAAATATATATAACATGTGCAACTATGAAGTTAGTTAATAAGATTTAGTAGGAATGTGAAGAAAGAGGACTATGTAAGGTCTCCCCCAAATGATAGCAAAAATTCCATCCAACCAAAATATATATAACATGTGCTACTATGGAGTTAGTTTGAATATAACATGTGCTACCATGAAGTTAGTTCATTTATAGGATAGGGTAGAAAATGTGAAGAAAAAGGACTATGGGAGGTCTCCCCAAATGATAGCAATATGAAAATTTTCATGCTAATGATGCAATATGATGGCATCCTAAAAGTGCTCTGCATTGCTAGGCCAGTTGTATCGAGTAATAGCAACGAAATTAGGATTACATGTCACAAATTTCACATGTTTTGCGATAATAGATCCAACCACATGGCCCTGAATAATTTTGATGATAGGTCCATAAAGGTATGGAATGCCAACTTCATACACATAGGCATGCTAGCTAATTAGCGCATGCTTGCACTTAATTTGCAATTTGAATGGATACGTAATTTGCATTTAACCAAAATTTAACAACATTCAATGGCATAAAAGTTTTATTTTCTGCTTTTAATTTGGAACCGATGCAGAGTAAGTTAGAAATGACTCGCCATTTATTATATTCTCTTTACGAATAAAATAAATTACTCACGGAGGTCGATGTTGCAAGGTGGAGAAATTAGTTAACCCATGGCTTCTGCCTTTTTTTTTAAACTAAAAATGGAGAGATGGTACAGTGAGTCCTTACCTAATCTCAATAGTAGGGTTTGGCTTATCTTATACATATTAGTGGTTTGAAGTTTGATATGACACGTATATTTACCTTACTAAATCTTTCTTTCTACTCTTTTCTATTATTTCAATGTTTAAAAGCTATATGTTATTTCTCATCTTATTTATCCAATTTAAAAATAGAAATGAAGAGAAAAGACATTGTTACACAAAATATGAAATCTACTACTGTTGCTATATATGATATGTACAAATGATATCTCCAATGTATATAGACGAGATAACTGTTATTAGATCTAACAGTTTCTAAATATAGCTGAGATAGGTTGAGATATTATCTGAGCAACCACACATCAATATAGGTAAGAATATCTCATCTATCAACAACTCAACACACAAGATAAACGTTATCTCTAACATTCAGAAGATTATTTTCCATCAACTGAGCCCTACAGCCAACTCATCATTTTGCAATCGTTACACCTAAAACCCTACTTAGAAAAAAATAGTAAGATATTTGATTATTTTCACATTACTTTCCACAATTTTTTTTCAATATGAAACCAACTATTAAACATTATAGTCAATATCTCCAATTACCTAAAGGAAAATGGTTGCATTTTATGCCATACAACTAGTAAAAAGTACAACTACTCTCTCTCTTCGAGGCCTCATGCACTCAATCTCCTAATAATTCATATACATGGATGGATGATGGAATAACCTCCAACCACCAACCAAGTCTTTTTCTTTACACTTACCTTGATCACAATGTAAATATACGTAGCCTCGTTGTTATTTTTGTGTTATTTTTGTTAGGCTATAGATTATAACAAAAGGGTTATCACCTTCATTTTTTTATATGTTTATCTTATATTGAATTTAGTGCTTGCAGTGATAATATATAAAAATATATAATAGTGATTCATCATTGTATGAAGGTTTTGCTAGCTACTCTAAAATTTTATATTAAATTCATATATTATAAAAATAAAAATAAAAGATGTACAATATCTTTCTACTTAATCTTAATATGAACATAAATGTTTAATATACATATACATGTATTATTTAAGAAATGAAACATCTTATTATATTTTATAGTAACTTAATTCAACATAATTGTTAATAGGATATAATATTGCATTTTTTTTTTAAAATTAAGTACACGTGTGAGGACTAATCTCTAATAACACTTGGCTTGGATGTTGGAGAGGTCATAATGGGGATTTTTCTTGCTCACAACTTGACCACCAAAATCCTCCTTGTTCACAACTGAGAATTATACTGGGAACTAAGTTTCCCCACATATAACTACTTTTCCATGTTCACTCTCTTAAATTACCACACATATATTTCATATGTCACGAGCACCTTTATTCTCGGTCTATCTTGTCACGAGCACCTTTATTCTCGATTTTCTCTCCTCCCCCCAAGACAATGTCTAAATTCCAATTAAAATAGAAGATGAAGAGTTTCACTACCATAAGTAATGAGGGCCTTAACTTTTACATCATAACTTTTGGTTATTAGACAACCAAAAAATAACTAATTACTTTTACTTTTTACATTTTGTTCTTATTTTCAAGAACCCTTATTTATTTACGACGCAATGAAATTGGTACATGACATTCTCCCCTCATTGAATTGATGATTTCCTCATCATCCTTGACCCCATGCATCGAAAATTCAGTGTTAAACATATTTTTTTAATTAAATATCTTGTAGAAATATTCAACCTCCTTTTTTCCCTCAAATATCATCATGAAAGTCATAGATCAACAAATATCCATAAATTAGTATGTGATCGAACAAAATCTAATAATAACATAATTTTAACGAGTTATATTCCATAGATGAATATTGAGTGGTATCAATCACTATATGTCTCTAGTATTAACAACTTGAATGTCTCCAATTTTGAAATTAATGAAAACACGAGTCGATCTAATTTTCCATTTACAAGTTTTTTCTTTCTAAGTTATATATCTTAAATCTTGGTGAATATACACGTCACATAAATTTATCCTGATGGGTTAACTCAAGTGGTTGAGTGATGTATGTTGTGAGAAAAAGGTGCCAGGGTCAAATCCCTAGGTGGTTATACACTTCTATATAAGGGACTCATTTGATGTCTCCATTGGGTTAGCTCTATAATCAGAGAAAACAAGGTGTGGCCCTTTTGGGTGGGCCCCATACAATTTCTTCCCATGGGCGTAGCAGACCCGCTGGGAGGTTTGTGAACCATAGTAAATTTCATATCATAACTTACCACAATAAGACTCCACCCTGTTCACTAGACATATCTAGTTCCTATCACACACCATGTATTAAGTAGAAAACACATGCCTTGTAAATTTCATAAACCATACCACTTAAAAGAATTATTGATAATTATTCGTTTACTTTAAATAAAGAAATCACATAACATATATTTACAATTACATAATTTTTTTAGAAAATGAGCATACCATTCTTTACCATAATATGGTAATACCCTCATCACATTATCATTTAGTGTAGTATGATTAGAATATAATATTCTATCATCTAACTAGATCCATTTCTTTTTAGGATATGATCATAACCACGATGAATATGTTGTTCACTTGGAATCAACAATTAATAACAACACAATCATATTATCAATGCCTTGATTACATGTGGCTATCATGTGATCAATTATCTTAATGAAATGCATCAAACCATAGATCAAAAGAATCAGTAAGTCATTACAAAAAATCCACATAAGTATTAAATGTCGAGTACTAAGATTAAACTCTCCTAATGCTATATTACAAGTTCATGTGATCAATTATCACACCATGCAACTTATCACATGATGCCACAACCATACTGGAATTACTAACATGTCTACAATATCACATCACATGGTGCATAATCTTAGCATAATCCTTATAGATTATCACGACATTCACATAACACTACATATAATGTTTTTTCCAACATAATATTCACACAACTCACAACCCTTTTACCTCTTCTTAAGGTGATAGTGCTCTGCTCTTTTTATAAGGAAATGGTGAGTAGAGGATAATAATTGGAGACTAATTGAATTGAGAAATATCTAAATATATAAATAAATCATCTCCTAATTGTTAAGGAAACCAAGGGCATCTTTCTTAATCGATTTAATACAATTTTTTATTAATATAAACATGGTAATAAAAATATCTTAACCAAATACTACGCTTTTATCATAAAGTGCTATTATATTAACTATTACTTTGCATAACTTAAATTTAAACCTATTACTCTTTATAAACGAATCACATAACTCCATACCCATAATTAATCTAATATGATAACAAATTGGAAATTCACTAAACTTTAAGATAGTCTAGAAGTTGGAAAATAAATATGATATTTCACATTGGAAAAGAATTAGTTCACACTCGAAATCTAAGGACTTATCTATAAACCATATGTTTAGGTCATGACTAAATATCTAAATGGTATATTTGGAGATTAATGCAACTAAACTATATATTTAAGCATAATTAAGGATATATATGTCACAACTAAATACCTTTATGTAGTAATTATAGATATATACATTGTACTTAAGAATGTACATAGATTAATTATATGTATTATCTGTGTTTAATAAATTTGTGATAGATTTAAGTTGGCAATAATGAGTAATAGTTTGCATAATTTGAAATTTGAAATTAATTTTTGGATGAAATGACCTTAGCTTTAGGATCAACTTGAAATAAGTTTGAATTAACTTCCTTTTTTTTGGATGAAATGAGCTTGAATATTTTGAGATTGCATCACTGAATGCTTCCACTACTATTAATCCACATAACCCAAAACATACACCTTCCAATACTACTATGAATATATGGGAAACAAAGGTTATGCCTTTTAACTAATAAAATTTTGGCCATAATACCATGTTGCAAATATTTATACATTATAATCACTAAATAATTAACTTGACCCACGAAATTAGATGTAATGTTTATGTAATATTTAATCATAAACTCATATTTAATCGATTCAAGATTATTCTTCGAATCAAGGATGTTTTTTAAATGATGAACTTATATAAAGTGGTGAAAGCATTTATATGTGTGTGTGTGTGTGTGTGTGCATGCATGTATGTATATTCACATAATTTATACGCACTCTATCCAATTTGAAATTTTCTCCATCCTTAAAGAAACTGTAACCACTATACTTTTTTTATTCCTTTTAAGATATATTATATATTTTGTGAAAACCTACAAAATAATTTTATTCTAACTCTTGGATAATAAAATGTTCCATATAATTGTAAAATTAGCAACTCCACGGGATCATCAGGTTGGATTGAACCTCACAGTGAAAGAAGAATGAATGAGGAAGAATATCAATGTTTGAATTGTCAAAAAATCATGGTGAAATTATTTAGACAAGAGGAAAAAATTTGATAGCATAACCATAAATGAATAAATCATTAATATGTATGAAATAAATTGATGATACAATAGAGAGAATTTGAATCCTCTAGGAGTGATTAGAATCCCATGACTTGGAATAACTTCAAACATCACTAACTGTGGAATAATCACCACTGAAGCTCACTAGTGTAATTGCTAACAACTGAAACACCTCAGAATCAGTTAACTGACCAAGGTAAGTGAGAAAAGGTTCCTAACTCCTTAAATCATGAAAAAGTGGCACTAGGCTAACTGAAAGTGAACTGAATGTGGCCCATCATGTTAGGATTATAATCCTCCCTTGTCCAATTTGGTCAATTATGTCTAAATCAGGAGTCCCTTCACTCTATTTTTAGTCACTAGAACCATTGGGTCCACTTGGCCTAATTGGGGCACATGTACCAGTTACTAAAGTGTGGGTGGCACTAATTGAGGCCAACTACCACTGATTGTACTTACATGCATCAGTTTAGGAGCCACCTAGATCAATCCCTACAAATTACGAGCCACTAGGAGTGCTGATACCAACCTCCATTAGTTGAGTTTAGTTTGTGACTAGTCAAGCTCAGTTAGGAGTCAGTTAGACTCAGTTCTAGTCTCTTAAATTCAGTTCTACTCAATTAGCACTAGGATTGCATGGATGCATGCAGGTGAGGCACATTTACTCACCTACCTCAGCCAGTTAGACTAGTTAACACTGAATTAGACACTTGAGTTTGGATTTTGAACTCCGATGAACTCCGATAATGATTTGGACAAGGTCAGTTAACCATTCAGTCAAGTAGAGTCAAACCAATTCAAATTTCCTCACATGGATTCGAATTGCATGAGGCTATTTATCCATTGTACTTCATTGTAATTGATTATCTAATTACTTTTGATTAATGAAAGCATACACAGTTGCAATCCATTTTTGCAATGTTTCATTCTTCAATTGTTGAGTAAAATTGTATGATCTATCTTGTGAGTTGTGTGTTGGTCCACAAATCTATGTGCTCAATTTAATATGGTATCAAAGCCTCGGCAGGACAACGCACTTCTCCTACTACATATTCATACTTGGATCAAAAAAAAAATTGAGCAAAATTGCTCCTTCCAATACTACACCAGAAGCAAAGAATTTACCACTTAATATCCCAAGTAAATGAATTGTTGAGCAAGCTTGCTTGATCAACTATGCTGGGTGTGAAGCAAATTACAAAAGTGTAGGTTGTCGACCTTACTTTGTCTATTTTATTGTGTGATTTACAGTTTTATCAGTCTCCTTCACTGCATTCGCTACAAGTAACTTAGTCTCCTTCACTACATTCGCTACAGTATCTTAGTCTCCTTCACTGAATTCTAAATGGCCCATCCAATGGAGCTTCTCACTCCTTTAAACTACCACCAGTGGAAGGAGGACATGGAGATGCAGCTTCAGTCCAAAAGACTCTTCAGACTCACAATGGAGACATAGACAGGGCCAGTACATTATGTTGGCAAAGAAAAGTACTGGAATGGGCTTGATGAAGCATATGGATGCTTATTCCTTTCAATCTCTCGAGATCTTCTCTTCCACATCAATGGATTGAAGACTCCCAAGGAGGTTTGGGATAAGATTGCTTCCTTATTTGATAAGTAGGATGACCTGAGGATCTATCAGCTAGAGAATGAGTTGATTTCTCTTCATCCAGCCAATTTCAAAACACTAAATGACTTCTTCACCAAATTCAAGCATCTATTGTTCCAATTGAAGATGTGCAAGGTTAAGAAGGAGGATGATAAACTTATCCTTGCCATTATCACAAAACTTGGTGTAGATTGCTCAATCTTTATATCAACCTTTCATTCAGTGAATATCACTACTCCAAATTGGAGGATGCCTACTCTTAATTCCTTCATTGAATCTCTCACCCGAGAGCATGACAAGTTGATCCAAATGGGGATCATTCTATCTTCCAAATATCAATCATTGGTTGCTGGAGGACCTAAGCTAGTGAATGATAAAGGGGACAAAAAGGATGAGTCTCCTGTGGAGAAAGAGAAATCAAATGAGCCTTCAGGTTCGAAGAGAAGCAAGAAGAATGGCAAAGGAAATACTATTTGTTCTTACTGTGTAAGGGGATTTCATCCAATAAGCACCTGTATGAGAAGAACAATTGATGAGATGGCTCTTCTTCTGAAGAAACATAACATTACTATACCTACTAGCGCAAGGAAGGTTGACCATAGAGAAGAAACCGAAGAACATGAAGAGACATGAAATGCATTGAAGGCTAGCTGTTCAACAACACATGCCTTACTCACTGATTTTGGAGCTTCCAATCATATGGTTGCATCAAGAAAATCATTCTCTTCTTTACAATATTTGGATGGTCCTAGTATTTAGATGGGAAATAATAGTCAAACTCAAGCCAAAGGGAAGGGATCTATTAAGCTTGAACATGGAAAGTTCAAAGATGTGCTTTATCTGCCCTCATTAGCTGCAAATATGCTATATGTATACTAGATGACTCATACTACCTCTCCAAAGCGAGTGATATTTGGTCTTGACTTAGTGGAGATCACAAATATCTCTACTGGGAACATCATAGCGAAGGGTGCTGCAAATCATGCCTCCAAGGTATATGAGTTCTCACACTGCATGTCATTTTAAGAACCAATGCACTCTCAGCAGCCACTTAAAAGGGAAGGTAAAAACATTCCATCTACTTATTTTGCAGTTTCCACTAGTATTGCAGAACCAATTGTACTAGTTTATGAGATTGAGATTCAGGGTGATTCAAATCTATATCCAGTCCCTACCCCCAAGCGGGAAGCTAGTAAGATGACTGGAAATCCATCTCACACGCAGAAGACAAAGACCCTTGCGCTATGTCATGCAATCTCACCTCCTTCAGAGAGATGCAACAAAATCCCTGTGAGATGCTACATGGCAAGGTCTGATCAGTTACACTTTGTTCATAAGAATAGAGTGTCTCATACACCGCTTCATCTAGAAATAGGCAAAGGTTTCATTCCTCCTTCCTTCCATCATCATTTTTGGAGAATATGGAGAAGTCTACATGCTAGGCCCCAAGATACCCGTGAATAGAACATCATGCATGTTGTTTCACTACATCACAAATTTGAAGGTTGCAGCAACATATTTTCAAGTGTTTCAAACTTGAAACCTGATTCTATCTGCTTAGCTAGAGGGGGGGATTTTTTCCCATGTGGTTTTTTCCTAGCTCCTTGTGTTGAGCAGTTGCTTTACTTTCTATAATGGGTGACCTATGGTCTTAGTTACCAGGGCCCCCAAGTTGTCCAAGTTAGCATTCAGGGGGGCTGTTAGGATTATAATCCTCCCTTGTCCAATTTGGTTAATTATGTCTAAATCAGGAGTCCCTTCAGTGTATTCTTAGTCACTAGCACCATTGGGTCCACTTGTCAATTTTGGGGCACATGTACCAGTTACTAAAGTATGGGGAGCACTAATTGAGGCCAACTTCGAGTGCACTTGCATGCACCAGTTTAGGAGCCTCCTAGATCAATCCCTACAAATTAGGAGCCACTAGGAGTGCTGATACCAACCTCCATTAGTTGAGTTTAGTTGGTGACTAGGAAAGCTTAGTTAGGAGTCAGTTGCATTCAGTTCTACTCAGTTAGCGCTAGGATTGCATGGCTGCATGCAGGTGAGGCGCATTTACTCACCTACCTCAGTCAGTTAGACTAGTTAACACTGAATTAGACACTTGAGTTTGGATTTTGAACTTCGATGAACTCCGATAATGATTTAGACAAGGTCAATTAACCATTCAGTCAAGTAGAGTCAAACCAATTCGAATTTCTTCACATGGATTCGAATTGCATGAGGCTATTTAGCCATTGTACTTCATTGTAATTAATTATCTAATTACTTTTGATTAATGAAAGCATTCACAGTTGCAAGCCATTTTTGCAATGTTTCATTCTTCAATTGCTGAGTAAAATTGTATGATCTATCTTGTGAGTTGTGTGTTGGTCCACATATCTATGTGCTCAATTTAATACATAATAGCATAACTCAACACAAACTAGGGTGAATTGATGGTGGGACTCCCATGACTGAGTGCGGGATCCTAAAATATAAGGATTGGTGTCTAGAACTCCTAAACTCATGCATGAGGGTGCATCAAGTGGTAGGTGTGCCCGAGATAACTTCTCAATGGCACTAATAAAGTGGTAACATATTCCTAAGCTAGAAAACTGACATTTAAACTATGGTGGACAAGGGAGGATTACAATAATCCTAACAAGAATTTGGTTCTTCTAGTATTAGAATAACATCTCTTCTCCCCTTTTAAAATTCTAACCTTGTTAGAATCTTCATTTAACTTATATTAATATTTATATTCATAATTTTACCCACAAAGTTATTCTAATAAGTTCAATAATTGTTTACTAAACGATATAACGCTACTTGTTTAAAATTCATTAGTTATGAATAACTTAAATAGACAAACCTAGGTTTGCATATATCAAGTTGCTATTTATTGTCTCAATTTTTGGGTTTACAACCAATTTTAAATATTATGCAAATAAATAACTAAATTATGAATGACATAATTTGTTATCACTAAGAAGAAAAATAAATATACTTATAAAACATATATACACAAAAAAGATGTACATAATTAGTACGTAGAGTGCATAAGTTTTAAAAATTATTGATTATATTTCTATATTTCAATAGGTTGTAAAAACTCTATAGAATCGTGTAGAAAGATATAGTAAATACAAAGGAATTTTATAACTAATCATCTCAAAATTTAAGAGAATACATCCTGTGCAAAATTTGGCTCCAAGTCCATGATTAAAATGGATGGCAATAAATATGCAAGAGCATTTTAAGTATGCATTTTTTAAAATGAATCTTTCCAAAATGGCATAATGCTTTAAAAAGTAATTCAATTGATTTCTTTAATCATGAATCTCCTTTGTTCTTCATCAATACCATTGCTTTACCAATGTTATTATATTTTATTTATCAATCATGTATTCTATCATCATAATCCAATAACCGTTTGACATGTATCTGGCATAGGTGCTTGGAACACGTTTGAAAGCAAAATAAAGTTGAGGATGAAATCCATGTGATGTCCAATGTTATGTATACATCAAGTAGGGAAAGACAAGGCACTCTAAGACATGGAAATTGGAATAATTTACATAATTTTTTTTTTATCTAAACAAGTTTTTATTATATTAAGAATGCTTTAGAACTTTGAATTTTATTCTAAAATATCTACTGATGACCCTTCTGAAAATTAAATCATTAAATAAAGTTAAGATGCAATATTATTTGGAATTAATTTTTAAATATATTTAATTGACTATATATCACTATTGTTTACTTATTCTTACCACCTTAACATATCAATAAGTGTAAGGTCAACTCACTTTCACTACGTATTGTTGTCTACCAATTATGAAATTCAAGGAAGCTTAAAATAAACTAATTATGAGCATTGTGTTTGAGTGATACATTCTTGGAACACCATGCAAATGCTAACCTTGAAGCATGCATTCTAGGGCACTATTCCTGTAGGAAAATTATGTAGTTTACTCAATGTAAAGTCTCAAACTTGTTAGAACTATAGTGCCCTATTATTATTTCCTATTATGGGTTCTCATAATAAATGATAACAATGTAATGAAACAAATACAACACCTTTACGAGACAAGGGGTGTCATATTATTAAATATATGTCATGTACACTATTTTGGTTTGTATGTTGGATGAGTCATCCATGTCTCGCTTTGCTACTTGTGCTTCATTTATCATTGTAGAAGCTTCACTTTCAGTGTCCTTTGGAAATACCAAAGAATTGATCACATACAACCGAGATGGTGAGGCCTATTAAAATTTCTCAATAGAAACCCCAATAAATCTATTTAATTTTGTGACTTATGCATAAAATGTTAAAGGTGATGATGGATGATGATGCATTTTAATGTTTTCCTTGAACATCATGTTGTTACTGCAACAACAATGGGGGAATATGCCACCAACATGGAAAGGCAGAAATCCTTATGGTTCTCACTAGCATGGTGTTTCCTATAACAATTCCTAAATAGTTTCATTGCAAGTATTTTGTTGACNTAACAAAATATTATCTTCTAATTGGATATATATATATATATATATATATATATATATATATATATCTTATTCTTTCTTCTTAATAATTTCTTAACTTCTAATTGGATGTGTATGTTGTTTATGGAAATTTAAGCTTCTAAATGGATATGTATGTCATTTATGGAACTTTCTTATTGAGTGTTATAGAAAATGTGGAGACTTGTATTTAATGAAATATTTATGTAGCAAAAAAGTTACAAGAATTTATCTTCAATGAATCTCATAGGATATATTCCATTAGAAGTTGGAGATATTTTATCCCTACAATATCTGTAAATTGAATAAAGGCATCCCTAACATTACCAACTACTCACTAGAATTTATATCCTTCCATGGATTTGATTACATATTGATAGTGCAAAGTAGAGAAGAAAAGGTCATTTATGTGAATTCGTTTCTGTCAAAAGCTAGAGAGGAAATTTGTATGAACTCTTTGAGGTTCATATCAAGTCCAAACTCATGTTCTAATGGATTCTAATAATGTTCATTTTCAATGCACACAAAACAAATAGTTTTGGGTATATCCTCCTCATCTACCCTTAATGCATAGCACCTCTCTTCTCTAGGTATGAGTAGAATAGTAGTAATTGAGAACCCCTTGTGGGTTGCATGGGAAAAAAATAGAATGATGGAGCATAGCTGATGCAAGAGCATCGATGGGGAGCCAACAATGTGACACGCTAGTCACATGCTGTGGTGATTTTAGATTGCTGAGTCATGATTTTGTTATCCCTAAGTTATTAGTAGTAGGAAATTGTGCCAATGATGACTCCCTGCGAGGAGATCAGGCCACAGGTAATTTTTTAGGATGGTTACACTTCCATCATGTTTAGGAGTCATTTGTTTTATGTTTCCATGACCACTCTATGGGGGAGTGGAGCATATAGGTTAAATATGTCGGGTAGGAATAAATTCGGGGGTTCTCAATTCTAGAGAGTCTCGTCACTGGGAGTTGGTTCCCATTGTAAATATTTTGAGAAACCGAGATCCTAAGTATTGTCTTTGTGTTTGTTTTATTGATTAATGAAGAAGTAGCGGTGTGTTAAATGTTCAGGCTATATTTGAATGATGTTGTTGTGATTGTGCGAGATGAAGAACTACATATGTGTTTGAGTCCTTGAATTAAGCAGGAGAATTATGTGTGGATGTGTTCAATTGAACAACGTATGATGGATTAACTGATTCTCTAGTAAATTGTGTATAACACACAATGTTTTGCAGTTAATCTTGTTAGCAGAGGGTAGGCGACTGAGATCTAATCTAGATCCATATCTACGGCCAGGAGCGAGTTCACGGTGTGAAAGTGCGCAGCTGATGACGAAGGAACTCGTCAATGAAATTGAAAGTTGATCGTCGCAAAGGCAAGGGATATTGACAATCTAGGTGACACCATGAAGAGATAGACAATCGAGGAGGATAGTGCTGGGTGAACTAGAGCAAAGGAAAGAAAGACCCATGTGCGTGACCATTCCAATGCACCTCAGAAATTTTGACGTCCATCGCCGATTTAGATCGGATGGTTGTGGGAAATTCCATTGATTAAATAAGCAGAGGGGTTAACGATCCAACTAGGCATGGAATTTGTATCAAATCGACCTTACCACCGGCTTAGAGTCTGCCCTTGTGGCATTTGGAGGATCCCTTTGGCCAGATCGGATGAATTTAGTGGCACCACCAACTTTGGGGCCTGTTAAGTTAGGTAGCAGACTATCTAGAGACTACCCACGAGGGGATCGACCACCAATTTTGGTATCAGAGAAAGGTTAATATCATGTAGAAGATGGTTGCACATATAGGTAGAAGAGGTCGTGATAGAGGTCGACCAGCAGAGAACATGGAGATTATGGAAGAAATGAGAGAGTTGCGAGGATATATGGAGGCCATGGAGACTGACAGACGAAGAAATCCAGAAGCTAGAGACGTGAGTGAGCCAGGAGATGAAGAGAAACGTGAAGAAGTAGAACCCATGCAAGAAATGCCTAAGTTGAGGTATTTTAGGTCGATTCTAGGAGCAACTTCAAGGATGAAATCTGATTTGTATACCTACGAGGGAAGTCTCGCTGCAAAGCACCTCGTTGACTGGATCATTGAGCTAGATAAGTACTTTGAGTATGAGGAGATTGAAGAAGACAAGAAGGTTAGACTGGCAGTGACAAATCTGAAAGGGCATGCATCCTTATGGTGGGACAATGTGCAAGCAGAAAAAAGAAGGAAGAGTAATCCATTGATCAAAATCTGGGATAAGATGGTGGCTGTTGAAATCACTCAAATAAATGAGAGGGGGGTTGAATCAGTTATTTCAATAGCTTAAACAATTTTCAATATTTAAAACATTATTACTAATTGCACATTTACAGTTATGATAATGTAGCAAGTATAACAAAAGAAATGAAGCTCATCAATCACACACAGATAATAAAGACAGACAAATTTCATCTTTATTTGAGCACCAACTCAAATGAGGCTGCAACCTCTATTTTAAAAATTCCTTCTTGTAGAGAGCACCAACCCTCATGTTTTCTTAGCACCTACTAAGATAACATTTTCCAACTATAACTGGGTGAAAGCACCAACTTCCATTTGTACAAAGAAAACATACAGTTTTCCCTAGCACCACCCTTCCACCCTTGTTTCTCAGATTAAAACATGATCTATACAATATATAGAAAAACGGATATAACAATGCATACCAGATCGGTTCTGATCTACTCCTGGATTTACTTATACATATTGGTTCCCTTCACCATCTGGCCTTTGGTTTGTATTCTGCACTTATTTTTCTCCCCTCTTTAGGTCATTCTACTTTCCTTCTGTACTTACAGAGTTTAGCATCTTCTATGCACACACAGATCATCTCCACAGCTTCTGCTACACATTCTCTACTCTCCGTTCTCCAACCCCCGTGGAGTTCAGCATCTCTTCTAAACTTCATTGAACAACACACTACTCAAATTGCTTAATCTTACATTTATACATGAACACTTCAACCGCTTCAGCTTCCCAATCCTTTGTATTTCTGATGAAGAATCAATCATTATTCTATAACTGCCCACAACCACTTCAGCTTCCAACCTTTCGTATCGTGTGCAAGAGACAGTTACCATTTTTTGACATTTTCACAAATTACGCCTTTAAATGCATCACAACATTTATTTTCCTTCCGTTGTAATGGTCATAAGCATGGGAAGACTACCGTCGTAATGGCCATGAATAAAAGAAGACAACCACCATCGCGAAACAAACCAATGGGAGTTTTACCCGATAGAAAAACTGTGAAACATGCCCACCATTGCGGCTCATACTTGAAAAGGGCATCTGTCGTAGTGGCTCAACATTCAAAAACCATCCGCCATAGAAAATTGCCTGGCAAGCGGCTCG
Organism: Pseudotsuga menziesii; assembly: GCA_001517045.1. Classification (NCBI taxonomy): domain Eukaryota; kingdom Viridiplantae; phylum Streptophyta; class Pinopsida; order Pinales; family Pinaceae; genus Pseudotsuga; species Pseudotsuga menziesii. The sequence continues at coordinate 351,849 of LPNX010028736.1, read as the reverse complement.
AAAATAGGAAATCATCCGCGGGAACTATCCACTATAGCGGCTCGAAGGCTAGAAATCATCCGCGAGGACTATCCACCATAGCGGCTCAAAAGAAAAATTCCATCCACAGTCATTTCGGATCAAAAACAAAGAACCATCCTCCATGAAACTAAAATTTCATCCACCACTGTTGCGGCACGAACCCAAAAATTCATCTATCGTAGTAGATCGAAATCAAACAATCGTCCGCCACAAAAACAAAAACTTTGTCCGCCGCCGTTGTGGCTCGAAACTAAAACTCCATCCGCTGTAGTGGCTCGAACCTAAAACTGCGTTCGTTGTACTGGCTCCATGCTATGAAGATCATCCATCGGCTCGAAACCAAAACATCACCCATTGTAGTGGCCCAAAACAAAAACAATGTCTGCCGCATCGGCTCCAATCATTGAAAGTCATCCGCTACTTATGAAACCAAAGACCCCCCTGCTATATCAGCTCCAAACAAAACACTTATCCGCTGCAAAGACAAACTTCATCTGATCTAAACCTGCATTGCCATCAATGACAACCATAATACCTCTATGTCAGTCTAGCCAACAAACTCCCAACAGTGGCTAAAATGATGGCTAAGTTCTTGCCCAAAGATTATCAGCTAAGCCTGTATAGATAGATGCAGAATTTGAGATAGAGATTACTGACTATCAGAGAGTATATTGAGGAGTTTTAGGAAGTGATCTTGAGAGCTGGTTATGTGGAGGAATTAGCAGAGAAAACTGCTAGTTATGTTAATGGTCTAATGATGGAGATCCAAGAAGAGATCAGTATGATAGTGCCTAGAACAATGGAGGAGGCATAGCAATGTGCCTTGAGAGTAGAAGAGAATCTAGTGAGGAAGAAGAACTTCAAAAGAGGTAGGATCTCACAAATAGGAAGAGGAAAAGCAGTAGGAAGAGGAATATTTGTATCTCGGAGAAGTGAGTCCAAAAACTCTAACTATCACGAGAAGCATGGTAGAGGAAGTGACTCAAGGGGAAGAACACCTTACAAAGGCAATAGAGATAGAGGAATAGGCAAAGAGATTGTCTATAGCTGCTACAAATGCAACCAGTTGGGGCATAGATCATTTGAATGTCTGGATAAAGAAGACATAGGGAAGAGAGGAGCCTATGTATCTCAGAAAGAGCAGCAACAAGAACAGTAGATAGAAACTGGGAACTTTCCAGAGAGGGTAGAGGCTTTGATGATGAACAAAGTCTTGTTGAAGCTTGAGAAGGATCCAACAAAGCCTTCTCAGAGGAAATATTTATTCAGGACCATGTGTAAGTTATAAGGGAAATGTTGTAAGATGGTGATTGACAGTGGGAGTACTAACAATATCGTTTCCACAAAGATGGTGGAGAAGCTGAGTCTGAAGAAGGTCAAACATCCGATTCCATACAAAGTATCTTGGTTGCAGAAAAGACATCAAATCCCGGTGAGTGAATAATGTGAGGTTGATTTCCAAATAGGCGCATATAAAGATAAGATTCTATGTGATGTTATGCCTATGGAAATTTGTCATATACTGTTAGGGAGACTGTGGTAATTTGATAAGAGTGCAGTACATGATGGTAGAAGGTATTGTCATAGCTTTGAAGAGAATAGGATCAAACACGTGCTTATGCCTTTGCAAGAAGGTAGTACAATAGGACCACGGGCGCCTAAAGTCTTATTGTTGTCAAGAAAATAATATTTGCAACAGATTGATGAGGAAGAGATGAACTATGTTGTGGTATACAAACCTAGAGTGGTGACGATGAAGAACAATATTACAGACCTACCTGAGGAGATTCAGGAGATGCTCAGTGATTTTAGCGACATTGTTGTAGATGGTTTTCCCAATGCGTTACCACCAAAGAGGGATATAAGTCATCATATTGATTTTATTCTAGGATGGATTTCTTGAGTGGGGAGCCATGCTTTTCAAAACTGGATTTGAAGAGTGGATACCATCAGATCAGGGACAAATAAGGAGATGAGTGGAAGTCTGCCTTTAAGAAAAGTGATGGGTTGTATGAGTGGTTGGTCATGCCATTTGGACTGTCCAACGCACCAAGCACTGCCACTGAGATTGATGAATGAAGTCTTGAAAGATTTCATAGGTAAATTTCTGAGATTTTACCTTGATGACATTTTTATTTTTATCAAAATAGAAGAACACATGAAACATCTGAGATTCATTTTAGAGAGACTGCAACAGAAGAAGTTGCTAGTGAATGTGAAGAAGTGTACATTTCTAAAGTCAGAATTGGTATACTTAGGATTTGTTATCTCAAGAGATGGTTTAAATATGGATCCAGAAAAGGTGCAAGCAATCATTGATTGGCCTTCACCCAGGAACATATTTGAGGTAAGAAGTTTTCATGGTTTGGCAAGTTTCTATAGGAAATTTATAAACAATTTCAGTGGTATATTCTCACCTATTGTTGAGACAATTAAGAAGGACAAACGACCATTTCAATGGACAGCAGAAGCTGAAAAGGGTTTTCAATTCTTAAATAAGAATATCGCTAAACAACCAATACTAAAGTTGCCATACTTCAAGAAACCTTTCCAAGTGAAGTGTGATGCTACTGGAGCAGCAATTGGAGCTGTGCCCAATCAGAAGGATAGACCTATAACGTATTTTAGTGAGAAGCTGAATGATTCAAAGAATAAATACTCATCTTGTGACAAGGAATTCTACGCTAATGTGCAAGCAATGAAGCATTGGAAGCATTATCTGATGCCTAGAGAGTTTGTATTGTTTTCTGATAACCATGCATTACAGTACATTATGCAACAATCTAAGTTGAGCCTGGAACATGTTAAGTGGGTTGATTTCTTGCTGAGTTTTAATTTTTGTTTTGAAGCACATAAGTGGACAATCGAATCGAGTAGTTGACGCCTTGAGCAGGAGACTGTTGATTGTGCAAGAGAATCAGATCCAAGTCTTAGGGTTTGAGCACTTAAGAGATTTGTATGAGACAGATGTTGATTTTCAGGAGGCTTACAGGGCTTGTAGGAATCCTGAATCTTGTGGATATGTACAGAGAGCCATGGATGGAATACATGTTGCAAGATGGTTTTCTTTTCAAGAACAAAAAACTATGTATACCTAATTATTCTATGAGAGAGAATACGATATAGGAGAAACACAATGGAGGTATGGAAGGTCACTTTGGAAGTGATAAAACATTTGGACAACTAAGCCATTTCTATTTTTGGCCAAGGATGAGGTCTGAAGTCAAGAATTTTGTGAGTAGGTGCCGAGTATGGCAGCATGCTAAGGAAAGAATCCAGAATACAGGATTATACACACCTTTTCCTATCCCAACTAGGCCTTGGGATTATGTGAGTGTGGATTTCATTCTGGGTTTTCCAAAAACTCAAAAGGGACATGATTCTATTTTTGTGGTTGTTGATCAATTTACTGAGATGCCACATTTCATTCCATGCTACAAGACTAGTGATTTCACACACATTGCTAACTTGTTTTTTAATGAAGTTGTGAAACTACATGGTTTACCCAGGAGCATTATATCAGATAGAGATGTGTAGTTCATAGGTCATTTCTGGAGGACATTGTGGAAAAGGTTGGGTACTAAGTTGAAATTTAGTTCAACTTATCATCCACAGTCTGATGGCCAACTGAGGTAGTTAATTGGAGTCTGGGGAACATGTTGAGGAGTCTGATTGAGGAGAATCCAAAGCAGTGGGATAAATTTCTATCTCAAGTTGAGTTTTCATATAATGATTCACCAAACATAAGTACAGGGATGAGTCAATTTCAAATTCTGTATGGAATGCATCCAAGAGGAGTGTGTGAGCTTCGTGACTTAGGTCAATTAGAGAAGAGGATTGCTGATGGAGAAGAGTTTTCAACAAGAATCAATGAGCTACAGGAGCAAGTTAAGGTAAGGTTACAGCAGAGTAACACCAGCTACAAGGCAAGAGCAGATTCCACAAGAAGGGAGAAGAACTATGAGGTAGGAGATTTGGTCTTAGCACATCTGAGGAAAGAGATATTTCCAAAGGGAGAGTATAATAAGTTGAAGATGAAAAAGATTGGACCCTGTAGGATACTTAGAAAGTTTTCAGCAAATTATTATGAACTGGAAATTCCAACAGGGGTTGGTATATCACCCATATTCGATGTTCTAGACCTGTATACTTATGTAGTAGTAGATACAAGACAAATTTTAGAGGATGAAGACCCTACTAAAGACCTTTAGTGGTTGAAGCAGGTACCTATGGCGTAGCCATTAGAAGCCAAGTCAATCCTAGATACTAGAGTGGCAAAGCTTACCCAATAGAGGGATTACTTGGAGTACTTGGTCAAATGAAAGGGGAATCCTATTGAGAACTCTACATGGATGGATACCAAATAATTGAGATAAAGGGTTACTCATTAGCTGATCTAATGAATAGGGGTTCATAATTTTTAACCTTGGGAGTCTGATGTAGGAGCATTGACATGGAGCCAACAATGTGATAGGCTGGTCACATGCTGTGGCAATTTTGGATTGCTAAGTCATGAATTTGTTATGCCTAAGATGTTAGTAGTAGGAAATTGTGCCAATGAAGACTCCTTGCAAGGAGATCAGGCTGCAAGTAGTTTGTTAGGATGGTGACACTTCCATCATGTTTAGGATTCATTTGTTTTCTATTTCCAGGACCACTCTATGGGGGAGTGGAGAAGATAGGTTAAATATGTCAGGTAGGGATCAAGTTGGGGGTTCTCAATTCTAGAGAGTCTCACCACTGGGATTTGGTTCTCATTGTAAATATTTTGAGAAACAGAGATCCAAAGCATTGCTTGTGAGTTTGTTTTATTGATTAATGAAGAAGTAGTGATGTGTTAAATGTTCAATTTGTCTTTGAATGATGTTGTTGTGATTGTGCGAGATGAAGAACTGCATATGCATTTGAGTCCTTGAATTAAGCAGGAGAAGTATGTGTGGATGTGTCCGACTAAACAACGTATGATGGATTGACCGATTCTCCGGTCAATCGGGTAGAACACATAGTGTTTTGTAGTTAATATTATTAGAAGAGGGTAGGCAAATGATATCTAATCTAGATCCATATCTGCAGCCAAGAGCAAGTTCACGGTGTGAAAGTGTGCGGCAGATAACGAAGGAACTCACCAGCGAAGTTGAAAGTTGATCGTTGCAAAGGTAAGGGAGATCGATGGTCTAGGTGACACCCTGAAGAGATCGACGGTTGGGGAGGATAGCACTGGGTGAACTAGCGCAAAGGAAAGAATGACCCATGTGCGCATAATCCCATTCCAATCTACCTCGGGAATTTTGATGTCCATCGTCGATTTAGATTGGACGGCTGTGGGAAATTCCGCTAATTGAAAAAGCGGAGGGGTTAGCCACCCAACTGGGCACAAAATTTGTATCAAATCGACCTTACCATCAGCTTGGATTCCACCTTTGTGGAATTTAGAGGATCCTTTTGGTTGGGTCAAAAGAAGTTAGTGTCACCACCAACTTTGGGGCCTGCTAAGTCGAGTAGCATACTATATAGAGATTTCCCATGGGGGGACTGACCACCAATATCTTTCATTGCAATATTTTATCATATAATCCAGGTTTGATAGAACCGATTTTGAGTAGTTTGGGAGAAATTTTGGATCCAATACCAATATAGATTCTCATCCTCAAGTGATGGTAACTACCGTAAGCTATATTCTCATCTCAATAGGATTTGCAAGTGACCGCACGTATAAAACAATTTTAACAACTCCTCATGCATAAGGAAAAAATGCATGTACATTTAATACCAATACATAATATAAGATAAGTTTTTAAGACACTTACAAGGTTAAAATTGGAAATCCATCTCTACTTAAAAGTCTACCAACTATAATGGAAAAATAAAACCAAAGAAAAATCCAAAGTCCATATTTTAGAAGCACCTAAGTTGATAAAATTGTGAATCATATTATTTCTACACAAAATCTCAAACACAAATAAAATTCTACTCCGCCACGTGTTGGAAAGAAAAAAAATCATGTGCACAAGACAAGGTCAGCATAGAAAACCTATCCATAGTAAATATCATCTATTAATTAAATGCATGGGGGAATACCATGGGCCAATACCATTAGAACTCCAGACCATGAACCAAGGCACCACATCTAATGAGAATATAGAAAATACCTCCTCATATTAAGAAATCTGAGCCAATACCAAATGTGAGGGTTTCATTCCCTACTCTTAAAGTTTAAAAATGAAAAAAATGAAAAGATGTACAATGTCATTCTACTTTAATCTCACTATGAATTTAAATGTGTAATTTTCAAATAGTTTTCATATAAGCATATCCTCCTATGCCCCAAATTTTGTAACAAAACTCCAATCAATAAGGATGCCCTTTCTCAACTTGGTTTTGGTTTTTATTTGGAAAACTATTATATCAGTGGCTTCCATGAATGGTAATTACTCATTTGATGTATTTAATTCTTGTGTCATAATACTAGTATAGATCCATCTGAAACTCGGATCTTGGAAAGCACCGAGAGGGATCCAATTTCTTGAGGTGTAATTTTTTTTATCTTTAACTTTTTATACATCAAGAAAAAATTTACATCGAAAGAAATTTTATTCCTCTCAGTACTTGATAGATCTTGGTTTAAGATGGATCTATGCTAGTTTTATTTTTTTATTTTATGAGTCGACATGATGTGTGTATTTCTTTAGGTGGACATCCAACCAACATGTTCTTATTATTTTGTTAAAATTATTTTTTAGTCGATATGAATTATTATTATTTAAAATAACGTCTTGTTACGTGACAATATTTCCCCCATACTGGGTTGTAGAGCACCTTGCTACTCTAGATGCAATAAAATACAAAAAAATATGATCCACAAACTCATTGATATGTGTTATATAACGTGGAAAAGGAGAATCCATAAATTCTAGGTTCGTTACGTACAACAAGTATTTGGATAAGTATAAAAAAATTAAACTTATATCATCCAACATCATAATCTTGTTGTTTTATACTAGATTGGCGAACGAAGATATTTAGCACTAATTGGTGTCCTTGTTTCTCCTTAAAATGGAAAGTCCATTGTTTTTTTGTGCTAAATGTACCCAATCCTTCCCATAATTTAGTGCATTGAAAAGAGGATTATGACATGTCAATGGGTATAAATCACATTACATATCTCTTTAGTCAAATTTGAGATTTGTCATTTCATCTTCCCGATCACATTTAAATACAAAATGCAATTAGCAAGTTGATCTTTCAATGTGATATAAAACATCAATAGGTGGGATTAAATTTGAGTGTGTCAAGGAGCAAGCAAGGACATTATCTAGATATTTTTCTTTACGTACATATAAAACAAAACCCTTCTTGTGTCCTAATTGATTCTATATTTTCCACGGAGTTTTGAATTAATAGTTAAGATGACCATTAATTAGGTCTAGGTCTTATAAATTCATCCCAAAACTAGTTAAATGCATCATCATCATCTCTACCATCATCTTGAGCATCACCTGCACTATCAATGTATAAATACTGAGCTAAATCACCCACAACATGTAATTAAATGTTGGAACATCATCATCTACAAATGAATGCAGGTACTCGTCCGCAAGTGTATGTAGGACCACTCTCCATAAGAGAGTACTATCATCGTAAACCATCCTCATCCTGTTAGTCCTAGGACCACTCTCAAGAGAGTGTTATTTTCCATGAGACTATCCTCAAAGAGGATACTGTTGTCTGCAACTAAATGCAGGTCTCGACTGCAACTGAATGTAGGACCACTCAACATATGAGAGCACTATCATCGTAGACCATCCTCATCCTGTCAGTGCTAGTACCACTCTCAAGAAGGTGTTCTTGTCCATGGGACCATCCTTAGAGAGATCACCATTGTATGCAACTAAATGCAGATCTTGTCCACAACTGAATGCAGGAACACTCAACATATGAGAGTACTATCATCGTAGACCATCCTCAAACTATCAGTTCTAGTACCACTCTCAAGAGAGTGTTCTTTTCTATGAGACCATCCTACAGGTGAATGTAGGATCACTCTCTAGAATAGAGTACTATCGTCTATAGGACCATCCTCAATCGGTAACATCTAGGACCACTCTCAACAAGAGAGAGTGTTCTTGTCTGCAATACCATCCTCAAAAGAGGATACTATCGTCCACAAGTGAATGCTAGATCTCATCAAAATATGTAGGCACACTATCCTTTTTTGCACTGCCATCTCATCCTCAATAATAGTCTTATCATCACTCCCTCTTTCTAGGGAGGTCCTTTCAAACTACACCAATCTTGTCTCAAAAGTGTTCAAAAATTACACGAGACAGAGGCTTAGTAAACACATCAACAACTTGTTCCTCTGTAGGAAATTACTGGAGCTTCACAACTCCTCTCTGCACCATGTCCCAGATGTAATGATACTTTATCTCTATATGATTTGACTAATCATGAAACATTGGGTTATCTGTTAACTTGATGCAACTATGGTTGTCACAATAGATCTCAGTTGCATCCATATCGATATCGAACAATCCTACCAATAGTTTGTGAAGTCATTCTGCTTCACTATAGGATGAACATGCTGCAATGTACTCAGCCTCAATTGTACTGAGGGATACACTTGTTTGCTTTCTGCTAAACCATGAGATGAAACCTGATCCCAAATTGAAATAACATCCTGAATTGCTCTTTCTATATTCAATGCTTCCTTCCCAATCTAAATCAGTATAGCCACATAATCTAAACTCAATGTCGGTTTTGTACCTAAGCCCACAATCCAATGTACCTTTCAGGTACCTGTTGGCCTAATTTTCTGACCTAGGCCAACTAAGGAGATTAATCCCACACAAGCAGCTTTAAAGCAGCTCATGGTGTGTTTGGGATAGCAAAATCTTGCAGGTTATGGTCCTGCTACCCACTGAATTTTTCTCTTAAGGAGAAACTAAAATTTAGTTAAAAACTATCCTAATGTTATTTCTATCTAAATGAACCCTAAAATTAGTTTTCAACTACCTAAGTTATCCTACAATTGCTTTCTTAAGGAAAGTCTTCGATTTTTGAGGATTTAATATTCTAAATATAAAAGACTATTAAAATTATTCTAAAATTACACAAATTCTATTTAACAACTGTTAAATGTAAACTATACTAAGATAATACTAACTAAATTATCCTAACTATCCTATCCCAGCTGAGAGCAAGTTTGATATTATATTAATTATCAATTAATATGAATATGAACAAAATGATAAATGAGTAAGATCTAAATGAAAATATTTAAACCATCCATTCTAAATCATTTTGCTATAATTTACCTTGACAGAGAAATTGAAATAAGCAATTACTTCAGATCTTTCTGAAATGTTTAATTAATTAACAACTAATAAACAACATTAAATATTTTGAATAGAAGATAATGTTCAAAATGAAATCATCACAAAAATACAAATGAGATCAAACATACATAAATATATATATCATTATATCTTGAATTTTCAATAAAACATTGATTAATTCAACTATAATAACATACTAATTCAAATAACAATATTGTGTTGACAAAGTGTAATATCACATAATGAATACAAGTATAACCAAGTATACTGCATCAATATTATAAGCAGAAGATTATATACTGAAATATAAAAGAGTATCCAAAATAATACCGATCAACAATATCAATCTGAAAATTTCCAGTCACATTCCACCTCTGAAGATAAAACCTCAGTCAGGAACCAAACTAGTAACAAAATAATATTTCAATGATGTCTCTCTTCAGTCACTCTCCCCTATGCATAAAAATTACTAGTTTATATAATCCTACTAGTCTTACAATTCAATCTTTTCATAAATGCTGCATGCAATACTATAGGAGTCCTATCACTATTAAAGTGCATCGAATCTCTTCAATAGACACTTGTCACAAATATTGCTATAGGATAACAATAATCAAAACGACTAGCCTGAAACATCTCCTGATTTAAAGGAATTTTCACATTCGTGGCTATGTTGAAATTCGAATCTTCAAGAAGCATCAACGTCTTCCACCTGAGATCCAAAATATCCTGTATTTGCTGAGGATAGTGATACCATGTACATCTATTTAAAAAAACATGAGAATCTTATTTAAAATCAATTTTAACAGAAATAACAAAAGAACAATAAATTATGTGCGTGCCTACAAAATCTGCGATTTTGCAGGCATGCATTTAAAAAGCTTTTATTACCTGTTGACAGAGAGATAAACCATATAACTGAAAATAGAAACAATCATCAGGTTCTACTTTGTAAATTGATCATTCTTCTGGCTTCAGAAAGTTTGGCTTTGAGCCTGATGATTACTAGCTTCTGTTGTTCTACTTGTTCAAGCAAGTGCTGGTTTGTATCTATCATTGATTTTTTTGCTTTCTTGTAGTGGTTCTTCTTGATGTTCATGTCCTTCCATCTATTAATCCAGTTTAATAACTCTTCCCTGAATGTCTTATTTTCCACCTCTTTCAAGGCTACGTTTGCTTGACACTCTTTTAGTTCATTTTTCAATTCTGCAATTTTAGTCTCATATACCCTGTCAAGGACCTGTTGGAGAGTTTATTCCTCCTTGTCATGACACGAATCATCTGCTTGAGAAGAATCAATATTATCTATATCTTGACCAGGTGATGGAAAGCTCATAAAAGATGGCTCGGGGCCCGAACCATAAGCATCCATACATGATGGAGCAGCTTCGAACTTACCCGACTCTGTAATGTCTTTAGCCAATTTTTCACGATTATTCTCTATAAGAGTAGGTTCATCCATATGCGTGGTTTCGGGAACCAATGACGGAACATCACCCTCAAGATGGACAATCATTGGCTGAGTACTCTGTTGAGTAGGAACAGAGGCTGTAGGTGTAGTATTCATACTTCTAGTAATTCTTCTTGTACGAACAAACACAAGACCTTTTGGTTCAAAATCTCCTTTGTCACAACACACCTGCGCTAATTGTTCTAGTTTACGCATGGACTCATCACCATGTTTTCGAGGAGTATATAGCTCAGAGGGGTTTTCATAATTAACAGCATCAATATCTTCATTTTTGGTTAATTTTCTCTCTACCTTTATAGGTGTACTAAAGCACTTGTCAGATAGGGATTGGTCCAAGGTTGTCTCAACGTAATAGGGAGCTACATTCACGACCCCATCATCACTGATACAAGTACTTATAGGTGGATTTGCTTCCTGAAGCTTTTTATCCTTTGATTCAACCTTATGAACATCACCCATTTCATATTTTACTAGAGCCTTATGTTTCCTACGAGTTTTGGGGGGAGGGTTTGGCCAATACTGAGTTGGCCCTAATTTACATTCAACCAAAAACTCATCCCAATATTTACAACTAAAAGACAATTGATGCTGGATTAAAATTTTAATTAGACCATGATGAAACAGACTTCTATCAGGATTACCTATGGTAGTTTGTACCGAATGTGCCATTTTCTTCAAACTTTGCAATAGGTAAAATGGAATATTAAGTTTAAATCCTTTCAATGCTAACAGTAGTCGCAAATGATAATAATGCAGATGAGAGAATCGTCCATCACATGATACGTACCTGACTAAGATTTCATAGAATGCTCGCCATTATGGCTTTAAAAACTTAACCGAAACCCCAATCTTCAATTTTGCACTTGCCGGTAAGGGAAACAACAAGGACTGGCATTTCTTCTTATTCACTTTCCCACCTTTAAACCATCGCTCTCCAGTTTGAGGAACCTTCGTAGCTTCTGCAATTTTATCTTCATCGACGATAAACTTGAAATCTCCAATTTGAGCTACATTTTCTTTAAAACTCAAAGCAAACTGTTTAGTAACCTCCACGTTATGGCCACTAAAACATCGGAAGAACTGACCCCATCCAATCTTTTCAAATAACAGATCAGCTTTCTCATCGGCTTCAATAAGTTCTGGTCCTGAAATTTCAAATCGACTAAGCGGAGCCATAGCTCCCTCACTACTACTCTGGTTATGGATTGAAATGAATGAAGTCATGAAGATGGAAGGAATAGGCACCCAGGTATGAGACATTACGCAAAATGTCAAATCCTCACATGCTTCATACCTGACAGAGATGAGAATGCCAATTCTGGCCATTTTAACCAAATTTGGAGATGATGAGCACAACAGCCAGTGTTTTCTCTATGATAAATGAATGGACTAGTCACGACTAACTGAAATTCTTTAGAAAGAAGAATGCAAAGGACATTTCAAACTCTAACTAATCTTTCATATCGGAAATCATTCGATTCAGGGATTACAAATCAAAACATTTATGACATTAAATCTGGAATGATGAGCTCGTACAACATCATGAATGGAATGGTTATCAGTCATATATAACATTAAATTTTACTGATACGATTTCATTATTACACTCACAGCTGTCAATTAATTTGATAGGTATTAACCAAATCTTCATACCAATGTAGCGATCCTAGTAACAGATGTTGTCTATTAGCCATATGAGTCATATCTTTTCATTAAAAACTATCAATTGATGATTTACTCCAAATTACACGTGGAAGATAGTCATGTTTATTAACATGATGATATAGTGTTATAATAATAAACCCTAATGTTTTTGTAATGCAATTAACTAATGATCCATATTGACACTCAAACCATGTATATACATGAAGTTTCATTTCGAAATATAGTTCTAAAACTTTATGAAATCCCAATCATTTATGTCCCAAAACCATATTCGATAGCTTATAAAGCTTATAAAACTATGACACATAAAAATTTAAAAATAATATTCATTTATTTGCACTCTCACTAGTTATATATATACAATTTTTACAAAGGAATGATATTATATTAAAGATTAAGTTACATATGAAATGTGAACTTTAGGTCTAATAAAAAATTTAATTAATAAATCACCTTTAGTTCTAGGGATTTCAAGAACTTATAATAACTTATCAATACCAAGCCCCAAACAGATTCAAAATATGTTTTCTTTAAACACCAATTAGCATACTATCCTTTTAAATCTCTTAAATCAACATATATAATCAGATAAATTAATTAATGATAAAATTGATCATATATAAAATTTATGAGACTGACAGCTGCTAATTATCAAATTTATGAAAATGTTTTCATAAACTTCTAATATGTCTCTTAGCTTTTCTACAATTGAGAGTACCTTCAGAATCGAGGATTATGAAGGCAATCTTTTATAATCTTTTAAAAGTTAAATCATAAAAGAGAGCTGATTCATTTTTCATTTCAACGAAAAATGAAGGGGTTGTTACTGACTGCCAACAGTACCTCATCACATGTTTTGTTGCAACTAAATGAACATTTTGAGGCTCTACCATATGCGAACTCAATGTGTTCACATCAAAACATATATATGCTCTTGTATTTGTTAAATACATTAGCGAGCCAATAATTTCTCTGTATATTGTGACATCTACTCTTTCTAAAGAATCATCATTTAGTATCTTCAATTTTGTCACCATCGAAGTGTTAATTTCTTTGCAATATAACATCGCAAATCTCTTAAAAATATCTACTATATTTTCCTTAGTTCAAGAAAATCTCATCAGGAGACTACTATACTTCAAGACATAGGAAATAGTGCATTGTTCCAAGGCCTTTCATCTCAAATTCTGTTGCAAGTTTCTTCTTACATTCACTTGCGAGCATCTCCTTCTGTGTCAAGAATAAGTCATCTACATACAATAGTAATATCATTATTCCATCATCTTCAACCTTATAATAAAGGTCGAAATCTTTTTTAGTTTTGGTAAATCCCAAGTTCATTAGGAATCCATCAATCCTTCCATACCATGCTATGGATGCTTGTTTTAACCCATATAGAACTTTTTTAATTTGCAGACATGTGTTTCCTTGTCGTTGGTTTCAAATCTTGGTGGCTATTCAATATATACTTCTTCTATAACTCCATTTAGGAAAGTTGTTTTTACATCCATTTGATGTAGCTTCCATTTCATCTTGGATACCAAGGCAAGGACAGTTCTGATAGAAGTATATCTTGCTAATGGTGCAAAAATTTATTCACAATCAATTCCTTCCTTCGGTGAAAAACCTTGTGCGTCAAATCTTGCTTTAAAATTTTCAATACTACCATCTTCTGAATGCTTTGTCTTGAAAATCCATTTAGAAGAAACTATTGACTTGATCTTTGGTCTTGGAAACACATCCCAAACATCATTCTTTATTATTGACTGGTATTCTAGCATCCATTCCTTCTTCTTCGAAGCTTCTTCAAAACATGTGGGTTCTTCATCAACAATATTTCTTATTAGTGCTATATAGTTCGAATGGATTCTTGATCTTTTTCTTCCTTTTGGTGCACCATATCTTTTTTCTTCCTTGATTACATCATGAGCCCAAGATGGTATTCTTTTTGTTGAGATCATCTTTTGGGGTGTTTCCATAAGTTCTTGAGTCTCTGCAAGGTCATGATCTTCTTGTATATGATCTTCTTCAACATCTCTAATTGGTGGTTGAACATCTTCTGTGTCTCTAGGAGCTTCCTTCTCTTCTTCATGATCCTCATCTCCCAGGATATTTCTAGATTTGGTGAAGGCTACATCTTCATCAAATATAACATCTCTATTGATCTTGATTTTACGGAATCCTTAAATATAGATTCTATATTATTTTGACTGTTCACTGTATCCAACAAATATTTCCTTCTTTCCTAAAGGGTCAAAATTTGATCTTTTCTCCTTCAGAACATGTAGGTATACGAGACAACCAAATATATTTAGGTGGCTTACTTCGGTATTTTCACCAATGAACATTTATTCTTGGGTTTTGTTTCCAAGAGCATTGTGAGATATTATATTCTAGACATAGACTGTGGTTCTTGCTGCTTTTACCATAGATGCATAGGAAGATATTGATCATGGATAATTTCTCTAAATACTTCCATGATGGATATATTCTTTCAGCTACTCCATTTTTTTGTGGATTACGGGGTGTGGTAAGCTCCCTCTTAATCCCAACTTATTTACAGAATTCCATGAATTCATTTGAAGTGAACTCTCCTCCATTATCTGATCTTTAGATCTTGATATTCTTTTCAGATAGATTCTCCACAAGAACCTTAAATTCCTTGATTTTTCAAATGCTTCGTCTTTTTCTTTTAATAAGTATATCCAAGTCTTATGAGAGTAATCATCAATAAAGGAGACATAATACACATACCCGCTTAAGGAAGTGGTTAACATCGGTCCACACACATCTGAGTGTACCATGTCCAAGATCCCCTTTGTTTTGTTGTTACTGCTAGGAAATGGATTCTTGGTTTTCTTTCCTTGAGAACATCCTTTCCATACTCCTTCATGGTTGATCTCAAACTATGGTAGACCTGTGATTATCTTACTCACAATTTGTAATGCTTGTGTAGTTTACATGAGAAAGTCTTATATTCCATAGTTCACATGGAATAATGGTGCTAGTTGTAAGAGTTCAATCTATGCCTCATTTCAATTTATATATTCCTCCTTCTTCGACACCAATTATAGTAGCACCATCTATTGTTTTCCCTTTTGTCCATGTTACGTTGCACTTGAACCCATCACACCTTGAGGTGTACCCCAGGGAAAGAGAGCCAAATGTTTTACAAAGAGGGGTGTTATTGAGCGATGGTGGTCATGGTAGGACCTTTGGTCCTCCTTTAAGGGTACTATGGATTAATTACATTGTTGACAACCCTTTAAATAGGTGTTTAACGTCAGGGTTGGTGTCTTCGACCCTTAAAGGTTGACCACTAGGTCTCATGGATCTATTTCCTTCTTGCATGCTTTGGTGGCCTCTGCTTCATCTATGAGACACTCGTATTCACTCGCATCCACTTCATACACCCTCCTGGACCTTCAGTTAGTGGGTCCTTGCTCTCCCTGGCATTCTTTCATCAGAGGAAGGCATCCTCCATGCCAAGTTGTTTCCGTGCTTTGAGGAGGGTGTTGAGGGATTTTACAGTATTCTAGGGATTATATGGGGCATAATAATTACATTGTTGACAACCCTTTAAAGAGGTGTTTAACGTCAGGGTTGGTGTCTTCGACCCCTAAAGGTTGACCACTAGGTCTCATGGATCCATTTCCTTCTTGCATGCTTTGGTGGCCTCTGCTTCATCTATGAGACACTCGCATCCACTTCATACACCCTCCTGGCCCTTCAGTTAGTGGGTCCTTGCTCTCCCTGGCATTCTTTCATCAGAGGAAGGCATCCTCCATGCCAAGTTGTTTCCATGCTTTGAGAGGGTGTTGAGGGATTTTACAGTATTCTAGGGATTAGATGGGGCATAACTCCTGTCATGTCCCCACCCTTCTACTCGACGGAGAGGACGCAAATAACACAACTCCTATCTATCTGATCCAGGTAATCTATCCCCATGAATATAAAATAAAATGCATTGAACTTAAGCATAAAAATTCAGTATACAGTGGAAGCATTTACATTTCATTCAACACATTGACATGTTCATCATATTTATAAATCAAATACAAATACAGATATTTAACACAAGATATGATTATCTTAAAAGAATATTGTCCCGACAAAGCTACATCGCTGCAATGTTTCACCCAACCATAGGCCAGTGTGCTCATCAATCTCTTAGCAACATTGCCACCCCCGAGATGGGTATGATTCCCACAAGGAATAAGGGAACACTAGCAAGCTCACACATAGCCAAAGGTATATTAAAATTCAGCCAAGCCAACACAATTGGGTTTATCAGGATACAAAGGAGCTGGAAAGGCTGACTGCTAAGCTAGTGAGATCAACCATAGAGCCATGGACACCTACACCAGATCTAGCCTGGATTCTAAAATATCTACGCACCCAACACAAGGTGTAGATGTTGTCCGCGATCTGAGAAGTAATATTTTGTGTTCCCGAGGGGAAACAATGGAAAGAATATTTTACCAAATCGATAGAGGATCAATTCCTCCTTTTTACATTTCAGCAATCAATTAAGTTGCACGCTTTAATGGAATTTCACAATAGTTTGAAGAGAATATACAAAATCGATTCACTAGATGAAAAAAGGGTTTTTGAATTTCCGATCTTCAAAGGAAACTTCTTAACAACTCAATAAATGGATTTTCGAAAGCATAAAATACTTTATTATAATATTAAAAGAGCAAAGTACCTTGTCCTCATTGCCATTTTTTTTGAGTTAAACCCTTAATTTAAATGTTTTACCATTTTGCATTTCTACACACAAATTTCAAATTAGTTAATTAGAAACAACCATCATAACAAAGGGTGAGAAATAACCCTTTTTATAAGTTGACTTCTGAAGCAATTGATTAGGTGTGATCAATTTTCCTTCCAACTTTAAGAATACATTCTATGGATGTTATCCTAGCCAAGCTATGAGACCACCAACACAAAGAAAAAAATTTCAAGATTTCCAAGTCACTTTTTCTTCTTTTAGAAGATTCAACATTAACAAAGAGCTCTCTCTTTAGGTCTTTATTTGATCTTTCAGCTAGAATAGTGTTGGCACTCGCTATAATACGTCATACATTAAAGGAAAACACCCCCTTCTTTGTTATCCAATTCCTAATTATTACTCTTCATCTCTATGCTCTTCAATATGTGTAGCAAGAGTCAAATTCACATTATGTAGTTTCATATTTCATTTCCAACAATATGTCGTTTCATGGAAAAGAGGTTTTTAATTCTTGGCTAGCAGTATACATGGATTTAAGAAGCTGACTTGCTCATTATTTGTGCCTATTGTCATGTTACAATCCCTCTTCCATATCTCTATGGATCATACAAGAGATGCGATGAATTTTCTTTTCCGCATTTCCCCCTCCTAATTTCTATTTCTCCTTATTTAATAAATGAATGGGTGAGAGTGAGGGGCCTTATCTCCACTCCTTTGTTGGTTCCTTCAAAGTAGGAGTTACTTTAAAGTAATAGGTAATTTCTTGAATATAGGAGATAGTTAAGTCATTTAACTAGGATCCTAATTTAATTGGGATTAACATTAGGAAATATGATAACCACATAGAAGTTACAATATGGTTATGGAAAGGTTTTTAGAATAGGTGAATCTCCTTGGACCCCTTACCTAAAAAAGAAAATTCCAAAGTAATTGTATCCATTTGTATCTCTGTAAATGGATGACGATGTCATCATGGGCATGTTTAATATTTTGACTAAATCTAATTAGTATTTGCACCATGATGAAAATGTATAGCCTCTAGATGACAAGGAGCAATTCTATTTTAAAACTCTGCAAAATTTGGTTGTCTTCCACTTATTTGTTCACCTCAACAAATCCTGAAGTCAGATTAGAGAAGTTTTGAATGATGAACAACAAAGACTCAAAACAATCATACTATATTTTAAAACTCTAATTCTGATTCAGTGAAATATGCTTGACAATCAAGTATAAGTTTGACCCTAAGATTTAGTCCATTTTTAGCCATATAAAGTGTTAGTGAGGGACAATACCCCACTTTCTTAGTTTTGACAACTTCAAATGTGAACAAACATACACGAATAACATCATCAATATTCATTTGCATGTATATGAAATCTTTGCTAAGAAAAATTCAAGGTATGGTTTCATTACAAGATGGACCTTGAATTATAAGATGAGAGTTTTTTCTTAGAAAAGATTTCATACACATGATAATGGAGATTGTTGTTTCTATTCATGTAAGTTTCTTTACCTTCGAAGTTTTTTAAGGTAAGGAAGTGAGATATCATCCCTCAATAATAGTACTCCATGTGACTGAAGATGGACTAAATCTTAGGGTCAAACTTAGACTTGCTTTTCAAGAATAATTTTACTCAATAATTAGGCATAATTTACATTGAAAACATTCATTAGTTGAAAATAAATTGGCATTCTCTTTTTATGTGTTCTAACATATTCATGTTTTTCCTTGTCAAAAGAATCTATTATATTGCATCAAACCCTAATGTCGAAACCATCTTGGTGTAATGGAAAACATTGAAATTGAACATATTTAATGAGCACACAAAACATAAAAGACACTAACCACAACCTACAAATTAGTTCTTCAAAAGATTAGTTATAACGTTTCAATGGTACCTTAAGGGGTTGATATAGGATACTAATTTCGCATTTTTCCAATAAGAATACCAACCTATATCCATAATCAAGTGGATGGATTTTTCTTTAAGATCTATATAATACAAGTTAGTAGTCCCAAAACATATAATCATGCATTCTCATTCCTTTTTAAGAAAACAATCATTTTCTTAACAGAAAGTTTCAATCATGAGCATCGCATACCTCTAGCTCTAAGATTCCTACTCTCCATTTCATCCAAAATCCCTTAATGAAGAGTAGAATTAGTGAGTGATGTTGGAGCACAATTATCGCTAGAACAAAACCCATAAGCATTAATCTCTGCTATAATTTCCATAGTTAATATCCACGAGAGGGGGTCAACCCATGTCATGAAACTCATGGGGAGTGATGGATGAAAGTACCAACAATATCCCCCCTAGTGTTACCTGGGTGAGTTTCAAACTCCTTACATATTTCTTTAATAGAATTTGTTTGAGTGTGATTATTGTTAGAACAAAACCCATAGTTGTTAATCTCTGCTACAATCACCAAAGATAATATCCACAAGAGGGGGTTAACCCATGTCATGAAACTCATAGAGAGCGCTGGATGAAAATTTCATCAAGTGAGGGGACGATTAGGTTACACATCCAAGTGTCTTAATAAGAAGATGAGAAGATACATAAGTAGGCGAAATAGGGAAGAAAGAAGGGAAGAATTTTACTTTGAATAAAATGCAACTAGCTAGATTAATTAAAATATAAAGCTAATATTACCTCTACCATATGGTGGCTCATTCATGATAAATAGGATGTTGGAGCATCCTCGCAATCGAACCTGCGTATGGGTGCGATACCATATCTAGGTTTTTATCATCCTCGTTGACAAGTAAATCAAGTGACTCTTGAGTGTTGTCTACTTTAATGCATATGTAATTTATTGTAACATTTTCTTTATATTGTTTACTTAAATTGTCTAATTATTGTTCTCTTCAATTTTGCAAATATTGGCACTTATGTTGGGGACATTCTTCCCCAACTTGATGAGAACATGGAAGAAGTAGAGGATCTTCCATGGTTATAGAAACCTATCTTGTGACACATGCTCGATGCTAGATTCTGCCAGGAGATGGCTGATCAGTTGTCTAGGTCGTGCGCTTGATAGGGAGTGCACATCGGTCGAGCCAATGTAATTATTAGAGACCCAAACCTTGTTGCTATTTGGAGGAGATTCCCATTTCATATGACATTGCTTATGTGTTATATTGTGGGTATGGCCAGGCTACTAGAGAGGTGGAGGCTAGATGAAAGCGCTAGTTCCATTATATATTATAGCTAGGTCTTCTCATCCCATTATGAGGAACATATTATAGATAGATTTAGTAGAAGCTTCTCCACATTAGTAAATTACATCATTGATAAACTAGTCAATAGATTATTATGTCTCATGTAACGAAATTTGTGACAACATTAACCACAATTGATTTAACTCATAAAACATATATAAACTCAAAGGAATACCATCCATGAATTATGGAAAACCCAATATAATAATGATGATCATATTACCATCTATTTAAAATAAAGAAGTTAACTTTCATTTTCATGAATTTTCATGAATGAACACACTATAAATATGAATAATAGTACAAATATTTAAAAATGGCATAATTTTTTGTGTATATTGTATCATAAAAAAAATCAAAACACTTTAAAGACCTATTTTGCCTTTTTATAATAAAGTGGATGGTAATTGTATTTTTTACAAAATATCACGCTCCCATTTTTCAATTGTAATAACTAGAAGAAACTTAAAAGTCCTCAAATACCTAATTTATTTAAAGTAAATCAATGATGTCTTTCCCTCATAATTCTTTAAAATCAAAACTAAAATTATTATTTAAGGGAAAGGCTTAGAAAATATTTTTCAATTGTAATAACTAGAAGAAACTTAAAAGTCCTCAAATACCTAATTTATTTAAAGTAAATCAATGATGTCTTTCCCTCATAATTCTTTAAAATCAAAACTAAAATTATTATTTAAGGGAAAGGCTTAGAAAATATTCAATTCAAAGGAAAGGCTATAATTCCCTCATAATTCTTCTAGAAACGAAAATTTGCTTTTAAACACAAATTCAAAGGAAAAGTTAATTTGTCATTAAATGTAATCTATCATAAGAAGTCTATAATATATTATAACGCGGAGGAAGTTTATGCATGAGTTTGGTAATTTACTTGTGTGATCAAATTGTTTATTTTTCTTATGGGAAATATTTGATGATGATACTTAGTGTAGAGTGGGGTTTAGGTTTGGGTATTGATTTTAATGTTTAAAACAGATTTTTTTAAAGATACTTTTAAAGGAGAGAGATGAATAATAATTTATTAATTTTAATTGATAATTTAAATTTGGATAAAAAAAATAATGTCTAAATTCATTTATTTAAAATTAGTATTCATTTTTATTTTTCATATAAAATTTAATAAATAATATTTTTATAAACCAATAATAAACTTAAATCTCATATTTTTTGAAACATTATGGTCATGCAAGGCAAATATAAATGAGAGAATCTCCCTAAGTGGTGTATTTTTATTAAGATCGGGATAAACTTTTGTTGCAATAATATTTTTATTTGTGTTAAAAATAAAAATAAAACTTTTGTTGCATAATTTGAAAATTTTGGATGAAATTATTTATTTTTAGATTCAACTTGAAATAAGTTTGAATTTTTTTTTTTTTGATGAAATGAGCTTGAATATTTTGAGATTGTGTCACTAAATGCAAGTCATTGTCACTTCCACTACTATTAATCCACATAACCCAAAGCATACACCTTCCTCTACTACTATGAATATATGTAAAACAAAGCTTAGACCTTTTAACTAGTAAAATTATGGTCATAAATATACTATGTTACTGATATTTATACATTATAATGACTAAATAATTAACTCTATCCACAAAATCAAATGTAATTGTGTATGTAATATTTAATCATAATTTCATATTTAAGTGATTCAATATTATTCTTAGAATGAAGGATATTTTTAAATGATCAACTTATATAGTGTGGTGCAAGTGTTTATATATATAGACACACACACATCAAGAAATCGACTTAGTGAAGGTGGTACAACCGTTGTACGGTTTGTATGACCCAAAAAAGATGACAATCGGTCCCTTCTATCTCTTCTTGCTTATTAGTTTTCTTCTTCCCTCCCTGTCATTTTTCTTTGGTTGTGTTTTGTAATGAAATACCATAAATGAAGGAAGGATAAGAGAGGAAACGACTTGAGTCCAGACAAACCGATCAGCTTGGAATCCAACAATGAAGAGCACTAATGGGTTACCTTACACCTAGACCGTCTTTGTTCTATTTAATATTTGCATATATACATATAGTCACATAATTTATAGGCACTCTACCCAATATGAATTTTTTTCCATCCTTAGAGAAACTGTAACCACTATACTTTTTTTTAATCCTTTTAAGATATATAATATGTTTTGTGAAAACCTACATAATAATTTTAATCTAACCCTTGGATAATAAAATGTTCCATGGAATTGTAAAATTAACAACTCCATGGGATCATCTAGCTGGATTGAACCTCACAGTGAAAGAATAATGAATAAGGAAGAATTTTAGTGTTAGAATTTCCAAACAATCATGGTGAAATTATTCAGACAAGAGGAAAAAATTGACAACATAACCATTATTGAATAAATCATTAATATGCATGAAATGAATTGATGATACAATAAAAAGAATTCCAACCATCTAGGAGTGATTCAAATCCAATGACTTGGACTGACTCCAGACATCACTAATTGTGGAATAATCACCACTCAAAGATCATTAGCGTAACTGCTCACTACTAAAACACCTCATAATCATTTAAATGACTAAGGTAGGTGATAAAAGGCACCTAACTCCTTAAATCATGCAAATGTGGCGCTAGGATAACTGAATGTGGCCCATCGAAGCATAACTGAACACATAATAGGATTAACTAAAGGTGGGCCTCCCATGACTCAGTGTGGGATCCTAAAATCTAGGGATTGTTCTTTGGTGCTCCTAAAGTCATGCATGAGGTGCATCAAGTGGTAGGTGGGCCCCAAATAACTTCTCCATGGAACTAATGAAGTGGCAACTTATTCCTAGAAGATAGGATACTAACATTTATATTATGGTGGACGAGGGAGGATTACAATAATCCTAACATGAATTTGGTTCTTTTATTGGTTCTTCTAGTATTAGAATAACACCTCTTCTCCCCTTTTAAAATTGTAACCTTGTTAAAATATTCATTTAATTTATATTAATATGTTTATTCATAGTTTTACCCACAAAGATATTCTAATAAGTTTGATAATTGTTTACTAAATGGTATAACGTTAATTGTTCAAAATTCATTAATTATGAATAATTTAAATAGACAAAACTAAGTTTATATATTTGAGGTCGCAATTTATTCTCTCAATTTTTTAGTATACAACAAAATTTTAATATTATGCAGATGAATAACTAAATTATAAGTAGCATAATGTGTTATCACTAAGAAAATAAATAAATATACTTATAAAACATAATATACTTAAAAAACTTAGAATGTACATAATTTAGTACATGGAGTGCACAAGTTTTAAAAATCATCTATTATATTTATAGATTTCAGTGGGTTGTAAAAAAATCTATAAAATCATGTATAAAGATACAGTAAATACAAATAAATTTTATAACTAATCATCTCAAAATTTAAGAGAATATATCCTATGTAAACAAAATAATTTGGCTCCAAGTCCATGGCCCAAAATGGATTGCAATAAATAAACAAAAACCTTTTAAGTGTGCATTTTTTAAAATGTTTTTTTTTCAAAATGAAATAACGCTTTAAAAAGTAATTCAATTGATTTCTCGAATCAGGAATCTTTGTTCTTAATCAATACAATTGCTTTTCCATTGTTATTATTGTTTATTTATCAATTATATTATTCTATCATCATAATCCAATAATTGTTTGACAAGATGTATCTGGCATATGCATTTGCAAGCAACATCATAATCCAATAATTGTTTGACAAGATGTATCTGGCATATGCATTTGCAAGCAAAAGGTTGAGGATGAAATGCATATGATGTTCAATGTTATGTATACATCAAGTTGGGAAAGACAAGGCACCCTAAAACATGGAAATTGGAATAATTTACTTAACTTTTTATCTAAACAAAGTTTTTTTTATATTAAGAATGTTTTAGAACTTTGAAATTTATTCTCAAATATTTAGTGATGGCCTTTATAAAAAATAGATTATTAAATAAAGTTAAGAAGCAATATTATCTTCAACAATGAAGCGAATTTTGGAAATTAATTCTTAAATATATTTAATTGATTGTATATCATTGTTGTTTACTTATTTTTACCACCTTAATATATCAATAAGTGCAATGTTAACTCACTTTCACTAGCTATTAGTGTTATCTACCAATTATGAAATTCAAGGAAGCTTGGAATAAACTAATTATGAGTGTTGTGTCTACGTGATACATTGTTGGAACACCATGCAAATGCTAACATTGAAGTATACATGTTGTCTAGGGCGCTATTCTTGTAGGAAAATTTGGTCGTTTACTCATTGTAAAGCCTCAAACTTGCTAGAACTATAGTGCCCCATTACTATTTCCTACTATGGGTGCTCATAATCAATGATAACAAATGTAATGAGACAACTACAACACCTTTCAGAGACAAGGTATCATATTATTATATATATGTCATGTACACTATTTTGGTTTCTATGTTGGATGAGTCATACATGTCTCGCTTTTCTATTTTTGCTTCGTTTATCCTCGTGGAAGCTTCACTTTCAGTGTCCTTTTGAATTACAAAAGGGCTGATCACATATAACCAAAATGGTGAGGCCTATTAAAATTTCTCAATGGAACCCCCAATAAATCTATTTAATTTTGTGACTTATGCATAAAATGTTAAAAGTGATAATGGATGATGATGCATTTTAATGTTTTCCTTGAACATCATGTTGTTATTCCAACAACAATGGGGAAATATTCTCCCAACATGGAAAGGAATAAATCTTTATGGTTATCACTAGGATAGTGTTTCCTATAATGATTCTCGAATAGTTTCATTGTAAGTCTTCTGTTTACCATGGTTTCATATCATGCTAACAGAGTTTTATCTTCTAATGGGATATATATATATATATATATCTTATGGCTTCTTCTTAAGAATTTCTTAACTTTGAATTAGATATGTATGTCGTTTATGGAACTTTCAACTTCTAACTAGATATCTATGTCGTTTATGGAACTTTCAAATTCTAACTACATCTTTATGTCGTTTATGGAGCTTTCGTATTGAGTTTTATAGAAAATGTTGAGATATTTAACAAAATATTCCCGTGGTGAAAAATTTACAATAATTTATCTTCAATGAATCTCATAGGAAATATACCATTGGAAGCAGGAGGTATTTTATCCCTACATTATCTGTAAATTGAATAAAGAAACCCCTAACATTACCAACTACTCACTAGAATATATCCTTCCATGGATTTGATTGCATCTTGATATTGAAAAGTAGAGAAGAAAGAGGTCATTTATGTGAATTCGTTTCCATCAAAATCTAGAGAGGAAATTTATATGAACTCTATGAGGTTCATATCAAGTCCAAACTTGTCTTCTAATGGATTATACTAATGCTCATTTTCAATGCACACAAAACAAATAGTTTTTTGTATATCCTCCTCATCTACCCTCAATGTAGAGCACCTCTCTTCTCTAGGTCTGAGTAGAATAGTAGTAATTGAGACCCCCCTATGGGTTGCATGGGAATAAAAATAGAATGATGGCACATATCTTTCATTGCATGATTTTACAATATAATCCAGGTTTGATAAGACCGATTTTGAGTATTGTTGGAAATTTTTGGGATCGAATACCAATATATATTCTCATCCTAAAGTGATTGTAACTATCGTAAGCTATATTCTCATCTCAATAGGATTTGCAAGTGACCACACATATACAACAATTTGAACAAGTCCTCATGCATAGAAAACAATCACATGTACATGCAATACCAATAAATAATATAAGATATGTTTTTAAGCAACTTATAAGGTTAAAATTGGAAATCCATCTCTACTCAAAAGTCTCCCAACTATAATGGAAAAATAAAACCAAATGAAAATCCAAAATCCATATTTCAAAAGAACCTAAGTTGATAAATTGTGAATCATATTATTTCTACACAAAATCACAAACACAAATAAAATTCTACTCTGCCACATGTGTTGGAAAGAAAAGAAATTATGTGCAGAAGATAAGGTCATCATAGAAAACCCATCCATAGTAAATACCATTGTCTATTAATTGTTAGTTTTTCAACATTTAAGCTAGCATTATGTTAGGATCTTTAACTAAGAGAACAACAAGTACAACAATCAAACACAAGAGACAATGAACACAGTGTTTTTCATCAGGGAAACCATAAATGGAGAAAACCCTGCAACTTCGTCAGAGATAGAATCAACACAAAAGATAAAACCCCAAAACAGTAAGATGATTTCCCGACAACAGTAACCTCTTTCTTCTTTGCCCCAGTGTCTTTCTCTTCCTCAGCTATGCGCTACAACTAAGTGTGTATGTGATGTGTGATAAATAGATAAGTCACCTCTCTATTTATACTAATTCCTGACATAACTAAAACCCTATTAGGGCCGACTTCACTAGGTGAGTCTAATAACCCTAGTGACCCGAAACTGTGGGAAATTTGACCCTTAGACAATAGGAGGGTTACCCACATTGAATTGACATGACTTGTTTACATTATAGATCTTCCCGATCAGAACATCAGGGCATGGCATGACATAATAACATCCTGAAATAAACATCGGGTTACAATAGATAAGAAATACAAGTGAATACATTCCAAAGTTACAATTACATCAACACTCCCTCTTAACTAGGAAGGTATTCTCTCGACACAATTTTCATCATTGGTCTTCTTCTCTGGATATTCTCATCATCTGTATCTCCAAGTCATCTTTGTCTTCAAGTCATCTTCATCTTCATGTCATATTCATTTCTAGATCTGGATCATCACTCGATCTGTATCATCATCACTGGACATCATCATTGGATATGGATCATCACTCAATCTGGATCATCACTGCTGGATCTGGATCATCACTTGATCTGGATCATCTCGGAGTCATCAGAACTGGATCTGGATCATAGCTCGATCTGGATATTCTCTGGTCATCATCATCATATGTGCTATCTCATGATTCTTCTCGTCATAGGAAGTTCTACAGAGCCAGCCTTCTTTCATTCTGGTTGTAGGCCTAGCCACCATGTAGGTCTTCTTCAGTGCTTATATATGACCTACTCGTCAGAATGGCCCGCCTAGCACTTACATCTGACCTACTTGTCAAAAAGGCACACCCAACACTCACATTTGATCATGTAGGAGCCTACAATCACATCAGAAAGGCCCAGCGCTCACATTCACTAGCATGATAGGACATCACTATCATCTGTGAAAAGGATTCAACACTTACATCTGACCTACTCATCAGAAAGGCATGCACTCACATCTGACCTAGTAGGAACCAAATCCTACACCCTCGTCAGAATGGCCCCCAGTCCTAGACTAAGCTACCTGGTAACGGACTAGGTGCTTCCATTCTCCCAGAGAATGGCAGTTGCCCTTATATCTGATCTGGTAGGAACCAAGTCCTACACCCTCATCAGAATGGCCTGCACTCACATCTGACCTGGTAGGAACCAAATCCTACACCCTCGTCAGAATGGTCCCCAGTCCCATGCTGAGCTACCTGGTAACGGACCAAGTGCCTCCACTCTCCCAGAGAGTGGAAATTTCCCTTACATATGACCTACTCGTCAGAATGTCCAGCACTCATATCTGACATGGGAGGAACCTAATCCTTTAAACATGACAGAATGGCTCAGCCCTTACATCTGATTTGCTCGTCAGAATGGCTCTCTCAGTCCTGGACTGAGTGTTCCTGGTAACTGACCAGGTACCTCTATTCTCAGAATGGCATTTAGCACTCATATCTAAGATGGAAGGATCCAAATCCTCTCACCATGACATAATGGCTCAGCCCTTACATCTTACCTACTCGTCAAAATGGCTTCCAGACTTGTCACTTCCCCTTAGAAGGAACCTCTATCTAGAGAACACCAAGCTTCTCCCTAAAGTACTCAAACTTCACTCTAGCCAATGGATTCATCAACACATCAACTATCTGATCTTTCATCGTAACATACTGGAGCTTCACTTCTCCCCTCTGCACCATATCCCTGATATAGTGATACTTGATCTCGATATGCTTCGACTTGTCATGGAACATCGGGTTCTCTGACAACTTCACACAACTCTGGTTGTCACAATATATACAAGTAGCATCCAACTAGAGATCAAATAAATCAGATAGTATCTTCCTCAGCCATACTGCCTCACAACTAGTTGAACAAGCTATGACATACTCTGCTTCAACTATACTCAGTGCCACATAGGATTGCTTCCTGCTAAACCAAGAGATCACACCTGATCCCATACTAAAGAAACACCCTGAAGTTCTCTTCCTATCGATGGCACTACCTACCCAATCTGAATCAACATAACCCTCCAGCTTAATCTTCTGATTCGTATCGTACTTGAGCCCATAATCAATTGTACCCCTTAGGTACCTCAGAATATGCTTTGCAGCAATCAAGTGAACATTTCTTGGATCTGTCAAGAACTGGCTCAATGTGTTCACAGCAAAGAAAATGTCTGCTCTTATGTTCGTCAGGTACATTAAGGACCCAATCATCTGACGATACATCGTAGCATCAATCGGATCTGATGAAGCATCACTCAATGGCTTCAGGTTCAATGCCATAGGTTTGGCCATAGCCTTGTAGTCCATCATCCCAAACCTCTTCAGGATCTCTACTGCATACTTTCCTTGTCCAAGAAATATTCCATCCGCACTCTACCACACCTCCATACCTAGAAAATAATGCATCATACCCATGTCCTTAATTTCAAACTCAGCAGCAAGCTTTCTCTTCGTATCAGCAATCAACCATCCATAACTATCACAAATAGATCATCTACATATAGTAGAAGTATCACTGGGTTTCCATCTTCAACCTTGTAGTAAAGGTTGGAATCTGCTTTACTCTTGGTAAAGCCTAAACTGGATAGAAAGCTATCAATTTTGTCGTACAATGTCCTGGGTGCCTGTTTCAAACCATACAGGGATTTCTTCAGTCTGCACACATGAGACTTCCTGTCATGTGTCTCAAAACCAAGTGGCTATTCTACATATACTTCCTCTTCCACTACACCATTCAAGAAAGCAGTCTTGACATCCATCTGGTGTATCTTCCATTTCATCACTGCAAGCAGAGAAGTACTGATCTAATGGAAGTGTATCTGGCTACAAGTGCCAAGGTTTCTTCATAATCTATTCCTTTTTTCTGAGAGAAACCCCGAGCCACAAATCTTGCATCACTGCAAGCAGAGAAGTACTGATCTAATGGAAGTGTATCTGGCTACAAGTGCCAAGGTTTCTTCATAATCTATTCCTTTTTTCTGAGAGAACCCCCGAGCCACAAATCTTGCTTTATATTTTTCAATGCTACTGTCTGCAGCATGCTTGATCTTGTAGATCAATTTGGAAGTCACAACTGGCTTCCTTGCTGGTCTTGGGACAACATCCCAAACATCATTCTTCATGATCGATTGATATTCTTCGATCATAGCATCCTTCCATTCTTTCCGTTTTAACGCTTCTTCATAACAAGAAGGTTCTTTGATCATAGAAAATATTCATACACATACTTTGTTTACAACCAAATATTCTGAGATGGTTTACTTCTGGTTTCTTTCCGGAGAAGACTTCTTCAGGAGTTTTGTTCTCAAGTACTCTATGTGGAGTACGGTTCTGTACATACACCATTGTTCTGGCAACTTCCGCCCAAAGATGCATAGGAAGATCTTGATCATGAATCATTTCTCTTCCAGCTTCCATGATAGTTCTATTCTTCCTTTCTACAATCCCATTCTGTTGTGGATTATAAGGAGTGGAAAACTCCCTCTTAATCCCTAATTCTTTGCATAGCTCTTTGAATTCATTTGAAGGGAATTCTCCACCATTATCATCAAAAGGTCTTGATCTTCTTTTCAGTGTGGTTCTCAATCAAGGCTTTGAATTCCTTGAACTTGCTAAATACTTCACCTTTGTTCTTCATGAAGTAAACCCATGTCTTCCTAGAAAAGTCATCAATAAAAGAAACATAATATGCATACCCGCTTAGTGAGTTTGATGACATAGGACCACATACATCGGAGTGGATGATTTCCAAGATTCCTTTTGCTTTGCTTTTGCTGCTTGGAAATGTCTTCTTTGTATTCTTTACTTTTGCACATCCTTTGCAGACCCATCATGTTTTTCTTGGATTTCTGGAAGACCTTCAACAACTTTGCTTGCAATAGGTAGTGCTCTGTAATGCACATGTGCAAGCCTTCTATGCCAAAGTTCACTTGGCTCTACTGTGTCATGGACGAAGGCTTGTTTTGGATGGCCCATTAATTTGTACAATTCTCCTTCTTATTCTCCAATCACCACCACATCATCGATAGTCTTTTCTTTTGGCCACATGATGACTTGACCATCTATGAATGCAACTCTCATTCCTTTTGCATCTAATGCAGATATGGAGAGGAGGTTCTTCTTGAGTCCTAGCACAAACAATACGTCCTTGATTGTCAGAGACTTTCCAGATTTTATCTTATAGGAATATTCCCCACTACCTTTTATAGGATATTGGTATTCATCTCCTAGCTTCACCTTGTGAGGTGATTCATGTTCTAACAGTCTCACAAAGGATTCCTTGAATCCTGTCATATGTTTGGAAGCCCCGCTATCTATGAGCCAATAATTGCTTCCATGAGTAATGTTTCCTGTGAGAGAGGAAATCAAAACATATTCATCCTCGCTTGAAGAATATTCACTTTCATATCTGGTTCTTTTCTTGGATGGTTCATCATCCTCTGCAGCATGAGCATGATGTCTTATTTTGTTGCTCTTCTTATTCTGTTTCTTAGGACAATTTCTTGCATAATGTCCTGTTTCACCACATGTGTAACATATGATCCTAGACAAATATTTTCTAGTGTTATCTTTGTGAGAGTGCTTACCTCTGGAGTGATGAGATCTTCTTTTGGTTGACTTGGAGTGTACTGTGAGAACTTGATCTTCACTTCCCATCTTTTCTTCTCGAGCTGTTATCCAAGCTTCTTATTGAGAGCACTCTTCCCATAGTCTGATGAACTTGACTAACTTCTTTCTAGCACAGATCGCTTGAATAAAAGAGTCCCATGATCTAGGGAGACCATTCAAGGTAGTCATCACAATCTCTGCATTTTCCACTTCTTCATCTATTGCTTCCAGTTGTTCCTTGATCTGAGAAACTCTTGTGAAGTAAGACTAGATTGTTTTTTCATTTTGAATCTTCACAATCTTCAGTTGGTTTCTCAGATTCATCTTCTGGTTTATGTTCTTCCCTTCAAACAATTTGGTTAGGGCATCAAACATAGCTTTAGGTGTCTTTAGGGAGGGCACCTGTGGTATGAGATGATCCTTGATAGAATCAGCAATGATTCTCTTTTCCATAACCAACTTCTTCTTATGCAAGGCCTTAGCCTCATCTCCCTCTAGAACTGGAACCTCCTCATGGATGTAGGAGTCCAACTCATTCTCTTCCAAGACCAGGGAGATCCTATACTTCCAGGCTCGGAAGTTATTAGCTCCCTCAAGCTTGTCATCAAGTTTGGTATGATGCATTAGAGGAAATTTGAGGTCTAAAATGGGCCTCCTAAGGAAAATAATAAAATAATAGCTAAAATAATAAAATAATAGTTATTAATTTTGGAAGAAGAATGAAAAAACTACTTTTTTTGTTCGTATTTTCAACATATCTCCTTGTGGTTTTACTCAAATTCCAAGTGGAATAGCTCGTTGTATGCGGAATTTAATTCCAAATCCAACGAGTACCCACACTTCATACTTTTGATGGACCCCGCTGCCCTAAAAATAATAAATACCTGGAAAAATGTGATGATGATGTCATCATCACATTTTTCCAGGTATTTATTATTTTTAGGGCAGCGGGGTCCATCAAAAGTATGAAGTGTGGGTACTCGTTGGATGCATAATTAAATTCTGCATCCAATGACTTCTCCCGCTCAAAATTTGAGAAAAACCACAGAGAGATATGTCGAAAATACGAACAAAAAAGTAGTTTTCTTTTATGACAAATATGTTAATTCAACCATTATGGTTGACTCATTTTATTGAAATTCTATTGGTTCCTGAATTCCAACTCACAAAATTTATTCTTGGCGTGTTTTCTTATAAGGCCCATTTTAGACCCCAAATTTCCTCTAATGAGACATCTTAACTGAGAACCTCAAATGGAAATACAAAAGATTTTAGATCTTACCAGGTCAAGATGTCGAATTTGGATTTGGAGCTGAAATCCTGCAGTATTGGATCAGGAGCAAATTAGGGTTTTGCTTTTCCAGAGTTCTGTCCAACCAAATGCTTTGAAATTGATCCCTAACTTCTATTTTGGGGAGGAGATCAATCTAGGCCTGGGCTCACTGAAAAATTCCTCTTTTATGAAAAGCCCTAATTTTCGGCAGCAATCTTGGGTCCAAAACTGAAAAACCTCAAAATTGGATTCTACTTCGACAGAAAGATGCGCCCTAGGGAGGAGAGTTATTCCAACCTTCTTTTGCTAAAAATATGTGGAGAGAGATCCATAAAATAGGAAGCCCTGGTTCCCGCAGCTGCACAGTGTCTTCTTCTCAGGTTAGCTCTAATACCATGTTAGTTTTTCAACATTTAAGCTAGCATTATGTTAGGATATTTAACTGAGAGAACAACAAGTACAGAAATAAAACACAAGAGACAATGAACACAGTGTTTTTCCTCGGGGAAACCATAAATGGAGAAAACCCCGCAACTTGCTCAGAGATAGAATCAACACAAAAGATAAAACCCCAAAATAGTAAGATGATCTCCCGACAGCATTAACCTCTTTCTTCTTTGCCCCAATGTCTTTCTCTTCCTCAGCTATGCACTACAACTGAGTGTGTATGTGATGTGTGCTAAATAGAGAAGTCACCTCTCTATTTATACTAATTCTTGACATGACTAAAACCCTACCAGGGCCGACTTCACTAGGTGAGTCTAATAACCCTAGTGCCCTGGAACTGCGGGGACTTTAACCCTTAGACAATAGGAAGGTTACCCACAATAACTTGACATGAATTTTTTACATTATAGATCTTCTTGATCGAAACATCAGGGCATGACATGACATAATAACATCCCAGAATAAACATCGGGTTACAATAGATAAGAAATACAAGTGAATACATTCTGAAGTTATAATTACATCAACATTAATGAAATGGATGGGGGAATTGTTAAGATTTTAAAATTTGTTATACCAAAACAAAAGGATCTTTGAAATAATAACAAGCACAACAGAAGAAAAGAGAACACAATTATTTATCCTGGGAAACCCTCGTGGGCAAGAAAACCCAACAAAACTTCCCCTATATAGACTTCAACCAAGTATAGTGTAAGACCCAATAACAAGACTAGATTGCTTCCTCTCCTCCATATGGACTATCTCTTCTCTCTCTAGTTAAACTGCTTGAGTGTTCTACTTGTCCAAATGAGGGAGGCTCCTCTCCTATTTATACATATAAAATGAGAGGCCTAATAACCTAGCTAGGATGACATCTCCTTGATTCCAGGGCCGACTTGCCTTAGAGGACTCAAAATTGCATTTTAATAATACTTTAGTGGGTACTACTGACCTAAATTACAACATAGGTTTTACCTCAATACTTTACATGACAAAATACATCAATGACATCCCTAATTGAAAGAACAACATATTTGGGAGGGGTAATAATAATAATAATACAAAATATCTTCTGCAATTACATTTCTTTAACACTCCCTCTTAACAAGGAAGGCATTCTACAATACAACAACATGTCTATATAACTGACTGGTGAATCTATATGTCATAGGATTTTTTCACAATTACATCAACATCATCATCATCTATGAACCTCATCATCACATACATATCTATTAACATAATCATCTCTGGCATCATCTTGAGCATCATACTCTATGAGCATCATCATCTCTAGCATCATCTCGAGCATCATCTATGGCATCATCTCGAGCATCATCATCTCTACCATCACCTTGAGCATCACCTACACTATCAATATATAAATACTGAGCTAAATCACCCATAACATAATTAAATGTTGGAACATCATCATCTACAAATGAATGCAAGTACTCGTCTGCAATTATATGTAGGACCACTCTCCATAAGAGAGTACTATCATCGTACACCATCCTCATCCTGTTAGTGCTAGGACCACTCTCAAGAGAGTGTTATTTTCCACGAGACCATCCTCATAGCGGATACCATTGTCTGTAACTAAATGCATATCTTGTCCGCAATTGAATGCAAGACCACTCAAGATATGAGAGCACTATCATCGTAGGCCATCCTCATCCTGTCAGTGCTAGGACCACTCTCAAGAAGGTGTTCTTGTCCATGGGACCATCCTCAGAGAGATTACCATTGTATGCAACTAAATGCAGATCACATCCACAACTGAATGCAGGAACACTCAACATATGAGAGTACTATCATCATAGACCATCCTCAACCTATTAGTTCTAGTACCACTCTCAAGAGAGTGTTCTTTTCTATGAGACCATCCTACATGTGAATGTAGGATCACTCTCTAGAATAGAGTACTATCGTCTGCAGGACCATCCTCAACCAGTAAGGTCTAGGACCACTCTCAACAAGAGAGAGTGTTCTTTTCCGTAATACCATCCTCAAAAGAGGGTACTATCGTCCACAAGTGAATGTCAGATCTCATCAAAATATGTAGGCACACTGTCCTTTTCTGCACTACCATCTCATCCTCAATAATAGTCTTATCATCACTCCCTCTTTCTAGGCAGGTCCTTTCATACTAGACCAAGCTTGTCTCAAAAGTGTTCAAATATTAAATGAGACAGAGGCTTAGTCAACACATCAACAACTTGTTCCTCTGTAGGAAATTATTGGAGCTTCACAACTCCTCTCTGCACCAAGTCCCAGATGTAATGATACTTTATTTCTATATGCTTTGACTAATCATGAAACAGTTCTCTGTTAACTTGA
Organism: Pseudotsuga menziesii; assembly: GCA_001517045.1. NCBI lineage: Eukaryota > Viridiplantae > Streptophyta > Pinopsida > Pinales > Pinaceae > Pseudotsuga > Pseudotsuga menziesii. The sequence continues at coordinate 316,414 of LPNX010028736.1, read as the reverse complement.
TGCAACTCTGGTTGTCACAATACATCTCAGTTGCATCCATCTCGGTATCGAACAATCTTGCCAATAGTTTGTGAAGTCATACTATTTCACTATAGGATGAACATGCTACAATGTACTCAGCCTCAGTTGTATTGAGGGAAACACTTGTTTGATTTCTGCTAAGCCATGAGATCACACCTGATCCCAAATTGAAATAACATCTTGAAGTGCTCTTTCTATATTCAACACTTCCTTCCCAATCTGAATATGTATAGCCACATAATCTAAACTCATTGTCAGCTGTGTATCTGATTTCCACAATCCAATGTACCTTTCAGGTACCTCATCACATGTTTTGCTGCAACTAAATGAACATGTCGAGGCTCTACCATATAAGAACTCAATGTGTTCGCATCAAAACATATATATGGTATTGTATCTGTTAAATACATTAGCGATCCAATAATCTGTCTATATATTGTGACATCTACTCTTTCTAAAGAATCATCATTTAGTATCTTTAGGTTTGTCACCATCGGAGTGTTAATTTCTTTGCAATCTAACAACCCATATCTCTTAAAAATATCTATTGTATTTTCCTTGGTTCAGGAAAATCTTATCCGGAGACTACTATACTTCAAGACCTAGGAAATAGTGCATTGTTCCAAGGTCTTTCATCTCAAATTCGGTTGCAAGTTTCTTCTTACATTCACTTGTGAGCATCTCCTTCACTATCAAGAATGAGTCATCTACATACAATAGTAATTTCATGATTCCATCATCTTCAACCTTATAATAAAGGTTGGAATCAATTTTAGTTTTGGTAAAGCCCAAGTTCATTAGGGATCCATCAATCCTTCCATACCATGCTATGGGTGCTTGTTTTAACCCATATAGAGCTTTCTTTAATTTGCATACATGTGTTTCCTTGTCATGGGTTTCAGATCCTGGTGGCTATTCAATATATACTTCTTCTATAACTCCATTTAGGAAAGTTGTTTTTACATCCATTTGATGTAGCTTCCATTTCATCTTGGCTACCAAGGCAATGACAGTTCTGATACAAGTTTATCTTGCTATTGGTGCAAAAATTTACTCATAATCAATTCCTTCCTTTGGTGAAAAACCTCGTGTGACAAATCTTGCTTTAAAATTTTCAATACTGCCATCTTCTGAATGCTTTGTCTTGAAAATCCATTTAGAAGAAACTATTGACTTGATATTTTGTCTTGGAAACACATCCCAGACATCATTTTTTATTATTGAATGGTATTCTTCCATCCACTCCTTCTTCTTCGAAGATTCTTGGTTTTCTTTCCTTGAGAACACCCTTTACATACTCCTTCATGGTTGATCTCGAACTCTGGTAGGCCTGTGACTATCTTGCTCATAATTGGTAATGCTTTGTAGTTTACATGATAAAGTCTTATATTCCATAGTTCACATGGAATGACGATGCTAGTTGTAAGAGATGAATCTATGTATCCTTTCAATTTGTATATTCCTCCTTCTTCGACACCGATTATAGTAGCACCATATATTGTCTACCCTTTCGTCCATGTTACATTGCACTTGTATCCAGCGCACCTTGAGGTGTATCACACGGAGAGAGCCAAAATTTTTACCAGGAGGGGTGTTATTGAGTGATGGTGGTCATGGCTGGATCCTTTGGTCCTCCTTTAAGGGTACTATGGATTAATGACATTATTGGTGACCCTTTAAAGAGGTTTTTAGCGTTAGGGTTGGTGTCTCATGACCCTAAAGGTTGACCACAGGGTCTCATGGATCCATTTCCTTCTTGCATGCTTTCGTGGCCTCTACTTAATCTATGAGACAGTCATATTCACTCGCAGCCACTTCATACACCCTCCTGGCCATTTAGTTAGTGGATCCTTGCTCTCCCTGGCATTCTTTTGTCAAAGGAAGGCATCCTCCATGCCAAGTCATTTCCGTTCTTTGAGGAGGGCATTGAGGTATTTTACAGTATTTTAGGGGTTAGATGGGGCATAACGCCTATCACGTCCCCACCCCTATACTCGGCGGAGAGGACGCGACTAACACAGCTCCTATCTATCTAATCCGGGAAATCTAGCCCCATGAACGTAAAAGAAAATGCATTGAAATTAAGCATACATAGATGCATAAACATTCAGTATACAGTGGAAGCATTTACATTTCATTCAACACATTGACATGTTAATCATATTTATAAATCAATTTCAAGTGCAGAGGTTTAACACAAGAGATACTTATCTTAGAAGAAGCTTGTCTCGTAACCAGCTATGTCGCCACAATGTTCCACCCAACCATAGGCCAATGTGCTCATAAATCTCTCAGCAACACTGCCACCCCGAAGCTGGGTATGATTCCCACAAGGAATAAGGGAACACTAGCAGGCTCACACATAGCCAAAGGTATATTAAAATTCAGCCAAGCCAACACAGTTGGGTTTATCAGGCTACAAAGGAGATGGAAAGGTTGACTACTAAGCTAGTGAGCTCAACCACAGACCCATGGAAACCTACACCAGATCTAGCTTGGATTCTAAAACATATACACACCCAGCACAAGGTGTAGACGTTGTCCATGATCTAAGAAGTGATATTTTGAGTTCCTAAGGGGAAACAATGGAAATAATATTTTACCAAATCGATAGAGGATCAATTCCTCTGTTTTACATTTTAGCAATCAATTAACTTGGATGATTTAATGCAATTTCACAATAGTTTGAAGAGAATATACAAAATTGATCCACTAGACGAAAAAAGGGTTTTTGAATTTTCGATCTTCAAAGGAAACTTCCTAACAACTCAATAAATGGATTTTCGAAAGCCTAAAATACTTTATTATAATATTAAAAGAGCAAAGTACCCTGTCCTCATTGCCATTTTTTTGAGTGAAACCCTTAATTTAAATGTTTTACCATTTTGCATTTCCATACACAAATTTCAAATTAGTTAATTAGAAAAAACCATCATAACAAAGGACGAGAAATAACCTTTTTTATAAGATGATTTTCGAAGCAACTGATTAGGTGTGATCAATTTTCCTTCCAAATTTAAGAAAACATTCTATGGATGTTATCCTTATATTGGGGCTTGGAAGATTGTAGGTAACAATAGTAAGAATTCTCCCTAATAAATGTTCCCAACTAGCTCATTATTGTTTGGTATGCGGAATTCGTTCGGTTTACGGTCCAGCTACCACAGGTCAAGTAATAGTTGAAATGTTTTACCAGTTACAGTCTGGTCCACCATTTAGGTGTATTTTTAGTTTTTTTATCTTTATTTATGATGTGCAAGTGCCTAATTAAAACCAGGCGATAGAGATAACAAGGAGGGTCACAATGTGATGCACAGGTTCTTACCTCTCGTCTTACCTCTCTCGCTTCTAAATCACAAATAAATAAAAACTAACTAAGACTAATTAATCTATCCCTAGGGAGAAATACTATAATTAAAGGTGAGTAATATATTGTGTAACATGTATTAAGAAAATTACAGATAGCTGTTAACCTTTCTTAACACATTAATATCAATATACAGATGGACAAAGAGATAGCTCATTGTTAATTAAAACATTCATTACTCAACTATGATTGTGGAAATTTCACAGAAATAAACCAGATCACAATCACAACATGAAAGAATTCATAAGTTAGAACAATCTCATAGTTCATGGAAACAAGCTAAAACAGAAACAGTTCACATCCAACTAGCCCATGGAAAACATTTGAAACTCCACAGTGCTTTCTCCAGCCGAAAAGTATAACTCTTTATTATAATATGAATTAGTTCTCTTTAAAATTATCTTCTCAAAGATGGTCTGAAAAGAGGTCCTCTACTACCTAAAATTTGCCTACATTTATACAAAAAGCAAAAACACTTGGGCTGCCCTTTGCTGCCTTTTGGGCTTCCAACCTTTCCTTTACAAAAATTTGTCTTGTAGCTTGTGCACAAAAATAAATCTAATATATTACATTCTTTATCAATATTCCAAAATATCCCACTAGGAGGGCCCAACTTGTTCATTCATGAACTTTCTCCATATATTCGCCTCTGCTACTATATTCTCAAAACCAGAAGGTTTGAGAAATCTGATAGTGATTTCGTGCTGAGCAGTCGGGGTTTTTATACCTGCTATCCTGGCAGGAATTAAGCATAGTTGGTATTCTAGCAAGTGAATTCTCACAGCTGCATGTGCTACTTCAGTCTTTAGTATCTTTTTGTCCAACTCCTTGACTTGCTGGATGGCTTGTTCATCTTCGCTGCATTTGTTTTGTAAATTTTTCAAAAAAAATTCATGTTTTGGTAGTGCTTCGAATCTCTTCACAGTGGAGTTCTGACACCGATTATAGGTCAAGAGCACTCTCCTACAAAATTCAGCACAAACACCCTGTGTTTTCTTCACTGCCTTCTTTAATTCTTTTGTTGCTTTACTAGCAAACTCAATCATCTTGTACTCTTGCTTTATTATCTCCTGATCTTTGACAAGTATATCTGCGGGATGTTCTTTGTTTGCTTCTACCCAAGCCATCCTTCCCCACAGAGTCTCCAAAATATCCTGGGTTCTATCCAAAAAATATGAGGTTGTACTTACAATCTCTTCCAATCTGATGTCTATTTGCTGGACTTTAAGTCTTTCTTCTGTTGTCTGCAGTTTCATTTGATGAAACTTCCTTCTAAGCATAAGAGCATGCTTCTTTAAAGGTTCAATATCAACCTTCTTCTCCGTAGCTGATTTCAATGAAGCTGCAAGTGAACTCTTTTCTTCCTCCAAGGCTGTTATTTGAGTTTCATAGAGCTTAGCCTTCCCTTCTGCAGTGATCTTCTACTCTTCTATCTCTACTACTTTAATTTCTAATATGCTCTTTTATTTATTTAGTTCTTCAATTGATACCTGAAGATGATTTTTCTTAGCCTCCAAATTCTGATATTTTAGCTATAGTTTTCCGAACTCTGCTGAGATAGCCTGAGAATTCCTCTCCATATTTTCTATAGATACTACCATAGCATCTTTATCTTCCTGCAAGGTTTGATATTCTACCTTTGAAACTTTGACCTCACCGATAATGTCCTCATATTTTCTCATCATATTCTGGCTTTCACCCCTTTCCGTATTCAAAGTTTCTTTCAGCTGGGCCACCCTTTTCTAATACTGCTTGAGGTCAGTCATGATCCTATCCACATTGTTTTAAGTTGTTAGGGTTATACCTACCCCAACCCTCGCTAGTAATCATGGATCCTTATGTGTACCATGAACTACTATTTTGTTAGTTACCATCATCCCTGGTTTACCCCCCAGCGTCCACCTTCTTTTCAGTTCTCTTGACAATTCTCTTTTTCTCTTTATCATAAAATATAGTATTGAAATCTGGTACCTCCTCCCCTTTCGTAGGCATGAAAGGAATTAAATCCAGTCCAAAAAATGACCCTAAACCTCCTGCTACTATACTGCTGGAAGGAACAAAAGGCTCTAATGGGTTACTATCAGTTTGATCATGTTCTTGGTCTGTAGGGTCTTGTCCTTCAAGTATCTCTGTTCTTGAGCTTTTAGGTGCCTTTTCTGTTTGTTGTTTCTCCTTTTGGACACCTTCTAATCTGAACCCTTCACTATCTACCTACTTTTTTCAGATTTCATCTTCTTCTTCTTTTTTCATTTCTTCTTCAGCCTTCCGAGCTGCTTCCTCAGTTGCTCGCTTCTTTTCTTCCTCTTCTATCCTCAGCCAATTTTTTGCTTCTTGAACAAGCCTATTAGCTTCCTGCTCTCTCTTCTTTTCTTCTTCTTCCTCTTTCCTTTTCTGTTTTTTAGCAAGCTTTCCTTTACCACCCATAGTTGTTATTTTTTGCTTGAATATTTTTCTAAGGGCTACCATGTTCTTAGCGTTGCGGAAAGTCTCCTCATCTTTCTCCCAAAAGTCTGTGTACTCAAAATGTACTCCAGCTTCCTTGCAATAATCAACTACTCTATCTTTGGATTCATTTCTATGAAAGTTCATTTCACCGAAGTGAAAGTATTCCAATTCCTAGACAAATTCTACCGCAGTCTTCACCCTTGAAAATTTGTAACTCCCAACGAAAAAAGGCATTGCATGATATACTGCCTTTTTCTATTGAAACAGGAAATTCCCTACTCCATCAATATATAACTATCTAACAGCTTCTTTATGGAATACATAATCAGTAGCATATCTCAGGAGCAGAGAAGGGGCCCTTGAACTACCATACATCCTTAAATATAAAGCATCCTCCGTTAGATAATAACTTCCAAATTCTTGCATAACCTTGAAGGATTCTCCTGACATGCAATTGCATTCTTCCAAGAAAATCAAAGTGTATAAAGGCATGATGAAATGCTCACAGATCTCCTTATAATAGGTGTAGTATTTGTGATCCCAAATTAACTTGTAAGCAGCATATACTGGAGCTCTATCCTTATCCCAATGGAATTTTAGTGTAGGGAAAGACTGAGTGCCTAGAATGCAGTCTATCAAAATAGAGCTCATGTAGAATTCAGACTTCTTTTGGGATACTCCTCCCAACGTTGCACTGATGTAGGCTGATAGGCTATTTGACACTATGCTTGCCCAGTTAAAAATAGTCCCCTATGTAGCAACATGATAAATAATAGGTATCCAACCAAACTTAAAACTTTTCCCATTAGCTCTCTCAAAGATTCTGTTCAGCATTAAAACGATGAATAGATATGGGGCACAGAGAGTTGATGTCTTGTATTCCCCAGAAGGTTTGGTCCTGAATTTTTTCCCCAGGATCATCATTTTCTTCACTGTCTCTACCAGGTCTAGACCTAACTCCTTTAGCCAACCTTCAGTTAGATAAGTATGTGGTGATGGTAGATGATATGCCATGGACACATAAGCAGGGTTGTATGTAGCATAGCCTTGTTTCTCGATATTCGCTAGGATCATCCTTGTCACATCTGCCCTGGGTAGAATCCAACCTATCACTTCTGAGCATGGAAAAAGCTCAGGCCTGGTAGCCACTTTCATCAGGGTTGACCTCTCAATATTTGTATATATGTACATGTCTTCAAAACGAGCATCAGGGAAACTTTTGGCTTGAAATCATTCTATACACTTCTCCCCACTTGTATTCCGGTTCAACCACAATAGTAGCTTTAGTGTCTTCATAAATGAATTCTACCTTGGTTATCACTTCTACTTCAGGTTCTTCTTTAGCTACTTGGGATTTCTTCTTCTGTTTCCTTGGCATATTGTTGTATTGGAAATCAACCTGTAACAGTCATGCAACATGGTTTTAGTCTAACTATCGCTAGTGACTGGTATAATAATAGACAAGAAAAACATATAATCATTACCCCTTCTTCGATATGCATGTTGAAAACTTATGTTAATATGCAGTCCTCAAAATGAGATATTTTAACAAAGAAAACCCTACAAAATTTCTTCCCTCTAAATCTGCTCAAAACTTCAACTTATCTCAAAAACCTAAACTGGAAATTTTCCTTTAACTTATACAAGCACTTTGATTTGAAGCAAACTCATCCCATCGTTGGTTTTGCAAGAATCCCAAAAACCCCTATCAGTTTCATCCACTTCCTAAAATGACGCGAAAACTCATCTCCAAAAACCCTATTTAGCTGCGCGGCCCTCCTGAATCCCATGGGAAACTAAAGCTGTAGGGGACACAGATTTCTAACCTCAGGCTAAACATAAAATAACCAAAAATATCATGGTGCAGATGGCGAAATGCCTGTCTGCCCCATGCCCTAAATCCTCACCCAATTTTCACATGTGCACTCATGGCAAACAGCCTAAAAACCATTAGCCAGAAAAAATGCTCATAGCAAACAGGCTGAGCCCTTGCTAGTAGATAAAATCACCACAAGAAAAATAGTTCTATGTATAATAAAAACTAACCCTACCATGAACTTCACCCCATCCACCTGGCGGTTAAAATTAACAAAAATCACTCCAAAGAAACAATGTTACAGACAAAACCTACCTGCCAATGGTGATGCGAGTAACCCGGATGGGAAACAACCTTCCATAGGTACAGAGGAGGATGAATCAAATCTTGACAGCTGCGCACACACAAGAGGATGGACGACTTCAATGGTGAAAAATGACAAGTAAAAAACCCCAAAACGACGTTATAAGGGCTTGACTGGGCGAAGAACCATTGACGAGAAACATTTTTAACCTTTGTCGGGAGACCAAATCCGAAGCAAAAATGTAGTGTCGGCTACTTATCATTCTATTCTTCTATTGAACGCTTGGGAAATAAAAATCGAACATCAGAGGCATTAAAGTCTAAGCTTCAGAACAACTCGCTATTAGTCTTCCGCAACATCGACAATAGACTGCTCTACCAACCTAGGAATCGTATAGGAAAATAAAATTGGACCTCGGCAAGAATAAGCTTTTCAAAATCGACACAGGAAACGTGAGCTTTTCGGATCAGCTTAAAACTGATCCTCCGCAACTTTGGGCGGGAAATAGCCTAAAACCTCCAGTTCACTCCTGTAAACAAACCCGATAGAGATATTGCTCACGATATCGGTTCTCGAAAAAGTATAGATGAAGGCCCATCTGGTTCATCGGATATCCATGACACTAAGAAGCCGGAGCCTCGGCAAACCAAATCCAAGAGGCAAAAGAAATATTACTTCGATGTAGCGACGAAAATCTCGGAAGGCTTCTGATAAACCAATCGAAAAGCTAGTTGACTGTACTTTTGTAATGTTGAAAGACTAGTCAACTAAGCATCCGATATTGGAAGGCGAGTGGATTGATCATCTGATACATACAAGCAAAAAGACTAAGTTTTTTCTGAAAAAATCTAAGCCTAGATCAAATTTTGGCAAAAATAAAACATTCCTAGGCCAGTTTGAAAATCAAACAAACAAAAGGGGGGACCCTAAAAATAAAATTTTATAAGGGAATAGTTGCAGTTGCAACAATTGGCGACTACCTGGTGGACATGGATCTCTGAACAACTTATTCTTTGATTAAACAGACTGTTTTGATGGTACCACTTTACTAGATTTCTTCAAGATATTTGGATTCCTATATGCAAGATTTATGCACTTTAACCATTGATAATAGTCCAAGTTTAAGAAGGGGAACCAAGATTTCAAAGTCTGGATAACTCTTCTAAGGCCGAGAATATGAGTTTTATTTTACTTAGACACCACGGGATCGTAACATAAGGTAAACAGATATATTAGTTTGTTTCTCATTCCCATGCCAATTTGCATTTTTTATGCTTCTGGAGTTTTGTCCTTTTGAGTCCTCTCGATTGCTTTCTTTCTGAATTTTAATTCAGTCTCCTCTATCCATAGTGTCCTTTTGTGTGAGGTATATTTTAATTTCAACTCACGGACGGAGAAGAACTTTGGCAATCTCATTCATACTAATGTGGTTTAGCACTTGTTTTTGATACATATTGTTTTTTGGGAGGTTTTGACTCTCATTAGCCTTTTGGATTTCAATTCATGGCATGGGATCATTTAAATATAATACACTGTTTACCTTGCTTCTTTTCCATGGGTCTTTTGTTGTTACCCCCTAGGACAACTTTTAATGTGAGATGAATGGAGCCTCAAAATAGTACTTTGGACTTTTCTATCCTTAGCTATTTCACAAGGATTAAGCAGGACTTCAATGTGTTCATAACCATTTAGAAAATATGCTAATATTGAAGATTTTTTTTAAACATTATATGAGTCAATAGTAGGCAGTCTTGTGATCAAAGATTTCAGTTAATCCAGAATTTTGATGAACTCCATACAACCAAAGGTCATACTGTTTTATTGAAACATAAGAAAAACAAAACTTTACAATCAATCAAAATCTAAGCAAGTAAAAACAAGCAACTAAAACTAATTTAAAGTAAGGAATAAACCAAACATTTATTTATGTACAAAAAAACAAAACAAAAATGATAAAAGAAATAAGGCTTGAGAACTAAACCATTTACTAGTAAGTTCTCCTCCCACCCCTGTAAGTCTCACAAATTGTAAGTTGAGGGGCCTAGCTTTGCTGCAATCTGAAAAGGGCCTACCCATAGCTGCTGAAACTTAGTGTGCTTTCCCTTCTCATTGTGCGGGTGATCCCACTTAAGAACCAGATCTCATACTTCGAACTCCTTTTTCCTAGCTTTGTGTTTGTCAAACCAACGCTTGACCATTTCTTGTTGATGCTTAAACCTTTCATGGGATTTGGACCTAGAGTCTTTTGACTTCAACAAATTATAGATTCGGGTTTGCATAATTTCATTATCAGTACCCCTAGACTCTTGGGCTATTATGGAAGATGCCAATAGAATATTAGGAGGGAGGACAGCTTCTTTTCCATAAATGAGATTGTATGGTGACACATCTAAGGAATTCTTGGGTGTGACTCTATCAGCCCAGAGAGCATTAGGTAAAGCTAAATGCCAGCTCCTTTGATTTTCTATCACTGTTTTCTTTAAAATTCTAATCATATTTTTGTTTGTGGATTCTGCCAAACCATTTCCTTATGGGTAATAATTTGCAGAATAATGCAACTTAATTCCTCTTTCATTAGAAAATGCAGTTAATCTAATAGAAGAAAAATAAGAAGCATTATAAAAAACGAGGGAAATTGGAACCCCAAACGTGGTCATAATATGGTTTTGCAAGAAATCCATAACTGCATCTTCATTTACTTTCCGTAGTGGTATGGCCTCTACCCATCTAGTGAAATAATCAGTTGCTGTCAGAATATACTTGTGCTGCAATGAGGGATTTGGGTTTATTTCTCTGATAATGTCGATTCCCCATTGTTCAAACGGTTTTGAGATAATTATTGGTTTAAATGGTCCTGCTTCTTTAGCTTGTCTTCCACCACTTCTTTGGCAAGGATCAAACTTTCTAACATGAGCATGAGCATATTTAAACAACGTTGGCCAATAATATCCAGCCCAAAGAATCTTATGTGTTGTTGTGTCTCCGGAAAAATGACCTCCAACAGGTCCATCATGCAATTCTGCTACGACCTTCTTTGCATCTTCTTGTTCCAAACATCTAAGAAAAACTCCATTGTAGTTTTTTTTGAAAAGTACTCCATTAATGATCTGATATAAAACTAATTTCAGACATAATGCTCTTCTTTGCTTGGGACTCCAATGCTCCAGCAAATACCCTTCTTGGAGATAATGGACTAGATCCCGATACCAGGAGTCTGGAGTTGTACACAGAGGACATATATCCACCATGTTTAGTTCAGCTTCATTATCCCAGTTTCTATATTCATTATTTTTACCTTTGGTCATTAGTTTACAAAGTCCTTGTCCCTTAACTATGCTTGTTGGTTTGAATTCAAGATCATATTCTTGCAAAGCAGTCACCCAGTTACCTCTTCTCTCTCCCAATTCTTTCTACACAAAAAGGGATCGTACTGCTGGGTGTGGGACTATTACTTTGGTGCGATTCTTAAGTATGTATGGCCTGAATTGCTTTACTTCCTTAAAAACTGCATAAGCTTGTTTATCAACCGCTAGATAATTCAATTCAGCCCCTTGCAGACCAGTGCTCATAAATGATATGGGGTACTCATCTCCCCCATCTTCTTTCTATGTAAGCACAACTGTTAATGAATCATCAAAAGCAAAAGTGTACAAAATAAAATCCTTTTCAAAATTTGGACTTTTGAGCGATGGTGCATGAGCAACAGATGTTTTTATCTTGCTGAATGCATTCTTCTCCAAATCAGTCCATTTGAACTGCACACTCTGCTTAACCATTTGCTACAAAGGTTTGATGATTTGGGAAAAATCTAGTACAAACCTTTGCACAAAGTTGATTGTCCCCATAAAATATTGCATACCCTTTTTATTATGGGGTAAAGGGATATGTTCTATGGCTCTAATCCTCTCCGGGTCTATGGAGATCCCTTTTTTAGAAATGACATGACCCAGTAGCTTTCCTTCTATGGCTACAAACACACATTTCTTGGGATTTAATGAAATGCCATATTTCCGGTAACGCCCAAAAATTTGTTTCAAATGAAATGCATGCTCTTCTCTCTTTTTTGAAAATATTGTAACATCATCTAGATAAACCAAAACACTACGGCCAATCAGACTGTGGAAAGCTATATCCATGGCCCTCTGGAATGTAGCTCTAGCATTGATAATTCAAAAGGGAATCCTCCTATAAGCAAAAGTTCCCCACTTGGTTCTGAAAGTGGTCTTGAGCTTATCCTCTTCTGCTACTAATACTTGATTGTAACCAGAGAATCCATCCAGTAGAGAGAACAGTTCGGAACCTGAGACCATCTATAGTATTTGTTCCATGGGTGGGACAGGATAATTATCTTTATCTGATGCAAGATTAAGATTTCTAGAATCTACGCAAAGTCGGATTTCACCAGACTTTTTCCGCACCGGTACCAAATTAGAGACCCATTCTGAATGTCTGACTTTAAATATGATTTTAGCATCTAGCATCTTTTTCACTTCGTTTTGAATTAGTGGTTCAAGGTTTGGATGCAATTTTCTCAGAGGCTGCTGATAAGGTTTGACTCCAACCTTAATCGAAATCACATGTTGTATAATTTTAGTGTCATATGTCTTTAGGTCTTCGTAAGTCCAAGAAAATACATATTTATATTGTTTGAATAAGCTGATGAATTTACTCCTTTCACCGGGTGAACAACACTTCCCCAAATTTACATATTTGGGTTCAGCTTCAGTCCCTAAATTTATCAGCTCAAATTGTAAAGATGAGCTATGATTCTTGACATTCTATGGCTTTCTGAACTTGTTATCTAAATCAAACATTTGTTCCAAGGTCCTAACTCCTTTTGGAATGAAATTCTCGAAATTTAATTTCGCTTGATGTTCTTCATCATCTATTATTGCTCCTTTGAAAGTATCATCATTCATCAAACACTCCAGGATTTGTTGATCATTGTAAAAAATCCTTAGATTTGTGATTTTATCTGGAACAGAAGGCCTGAAAAGTAATTCAATACAGCATCTATTATTTGATGGTACTAATCTTGTGGCTAACTTAGCTAGTAAGTGAGTTGCTGCATTCTTTAATCTAGGAATTGACACAATATTGAATGCATGAAAATTTATCAGTAAATCCTAAACTTCATTTTGGTAAGCTTTCAAATGTGGTGAAATGCAGTGCATTTAGTTCTAAATTTGCTTGACAATGATCTCAGAATCTCCATATACTTTCAGATTTTTTACTTTCAATTCTATTGCTTTTTTAAGTCCCTGAACTAGTGCTTCATATTCGACTGTGTTATTTGTGCATTCAAATTCTAAACTACATGAAAGAAAATGTTTATTTTTTCTGGATCAATTAGGATACACTCAGCCCCTAATCCTTCCAATCTTTTAGAGCCATCGAAATAAAGAATCCAAAAAAATTACTATTCCTACTGAATTAGAATTGCTAACTACATCTGAAACTAAATCTACTATGTTACAATCAATCTCATCAACCCGTGAAAATTGAAGGAGATCGGGCTGGATATTAGATATACTACTGGCTTCTTCAACTTGGTAATTTCCCGATTCTAGTTCAATGAAATAGTTTCCCAACACAGAGTTTACTGGTTCATTTTTCCCTTCTAACTGAGTCACATTATATTTCATTTGAGGCTCTCTTAACACTTTTATCTGATTTTGACATCCTTTAAAAGGAAACCACAAATGTGACCAATCTGATGCAAAATATCCTTCTAACCTTGCTGACTAGTCTCGGCTCAAAACCAAACCATAAGCATATGGGATGTCTGCTACGACAATGTCTATGTACTGGCATACCCTCTCATCTGTTGATAAATGAATCAGAACATCCTCCATTTCTCCTATTACTTTTACTGTTGTTCTGTCTAATTGTAGAACTTGTCCAGTGGTTGGTTTAGGTTGACCATTGATTTGCTTGCAGACTGAAAGTGGTATAACATTGACTGATGCTACTGAGTCCACTAAACAGTTATGCACATTATAGTTGAAAATTTCAAAGGTTAGGAGAAATGCTAGAGTTTTATACTTAGATTTTCCTCCTAAACGTGCCTCACCAATCTCTTCCTCAGGTTGGTTGTCACTGGGAAGCTCCTCCTCGGGTGTCTCAAGTGATTTTAAAAGATTCTCTTTTTGCTGAGGTAAATTGCACATTTCAAACAATGATATATTTGCTTTAGTCTTTTTAATGTCTTCCACAACATCATATCCCATCTCATGTTCCTTGAGATTCTTCTTGAAATTGTCAGTTTTACTTTCTGTAGGTTATACATGTGTATTGACTTTATTAGGATCCTGACTTGAAATTACAAATTCAGGTATTTTAATAGTTGAAGTGTTGTTCTTTATCTTCTTCATGTTTTCTTGAAGTTTCTTAATCTTTGGAAGTATTGAGTTATCTTCTTTTAACGGATTCTGACTTCTTGTTGTTACATTAATTTCTGGTGTTTCTTCTTTGTCAAGAAGTTCTTCATCTTCCATGCTAAACATAGAAACATAGTACCATAGAACCAAGGTATCTTCCTCTTGTATTTTTGTAGGTTCATGATCTTTCCCTTTCTCCTCCTCAGTTTCTGTCATCTTGGAATCCAATAATTGGTTCATGACTAATGTCATAGAATTAATCCATTGTGGACAATTCTTCTCAGAATGAGGTTGTTGATGGAAAGTAAAAAAGTTATTCATTCCTACATCAGTCAAATTCATTGCTGAAGGGCTGTGTGGAGGAGGTTTAGGTTGACTATTGTCTTCTCTTTTTTTGTAATAAGTCTTATATTGTTTGTGATCCTGCTTTTCTTTTTCTGAATCAATCACCCAGTTTGATAACTTCTACATCATCTTTACCATCCCATCTAACTCTTGTGATCGTTCATCCTTAGGTTTAGTTAATAATAATGCCTTTTTGTTTCCGTAATTTCTTTCATCTGACTACATAGGATAGTGCTCTATGCTCTCCATTTCCACCTCTACCTTCTTAGCTTCTTCATAGGTTTCTACCAAGGTGGGTCTAACCGATCTCTTGGAAAACATGGCTAGATCTGGACCGAGAGCTGAGGTATAGTACTCAATCAGGGCATGCTCAGATGGTTTGTCAACTGCATTGAAGTTTTTTAAGTAAGCGGCAAATCTTTGAGTGAAGTTATGTACTTTTTCTTTCTTCTCCTTCTTTAGAGAAATTAACCCTTTCATTAAAGTTTCATGAGTTTTCTGGATTCCATATTTTCTTCTGAACAGTCTCTCAAAAATATTCCAATTTGTGATCGAATTTGTGGGTAAGGAAAAATACCATGAAGTTGCTTTTTTCTTTCAGGGGATGAGGGAACAATATACAGACTACATCTTCATGTTCTACTGCTCGTAGACCTTCTAAATCCAAATAGAAACTCTACAAATGATCATCTACGAGAATTCCTTCACTTGGTTCGAACTTGGGTAACATATTGTCAAAAGTCTGAGGAAAATCATGCAATGGAGGTGCCAGGTTTAAAGGAGATCTAGCTCTCCAAGCAGGTTGTGGAGGTGGTTGATTTGCATTCCCATTGGCCATGATTCTAAGTGGAGTATGCGGTGGGGATTGAACAAGAGTCTGAAAAGGTGAACAGTGAGGGGAATCTGGCCCCAATTGATCCAAAGGTTGGTCAACCTCTTGTAAGGTTGTTTCTACCAATTCTTCAAGATCTTCTACCAACACTGAGTCTTCCAATTGAGGACGGTCCTTCTTCTGATACTCTATTCTAGGTAGGACATAGAAAATAGGTAATCCTCCATTATTTTTCGCATATGCGCTGGTAATTCTCCTTAAATCATCAACCACTTTGTTATCAACAGGGTACAAATACCCCTTCCCCTTTTCTTCAGGAGTGGATTTCTGAAGCAAACTATTTTCAGAACTATCATCGGTGGAGTGATTTCGAGAAAGCGGGCTTCCTCGGCCAGCCATGCACTGGTGGCCTTCCTTCTAGCACCAAAACTATTGGGGGCTGGAAAATCGCAGGTAACAATAGTAGGGATTCTCCCAAATAAACGTTCCCAACTAGCTCATTATTGTTTGGTATGGGGAATCCATCCACTTTACGGTCCGGCTACCGTAGGTCAAGTAATGGTTGAAATGTTTTATTGGTTACGGATCGGTCCACCGTTTAGGTGTATTTTTAGTTTTTTTATCTTTATGTATGATGTGCAAGTGCCTAACTAAATGCAGGTGATAGAGATAACGAGGAGGGTCACAACGTGATGCACAGGTTCTTACCTCTCGTCTTACCTCTCTCGCTTCTAAATCACAAATAAAGCAAAACTAACTAAGACTAATTAATCTATCCCTAGGGAGCAATACTGTAATTAATGGTGAGTAATATATTGTATAACATGTATTAAGAAAATTATAGATAGCTTTTAACCTTTCTTAACACATGAATATCAATAGACAGATGAACAAAGAGATAGCTATTGATATTCATTGTTAATTAAAACATTCATTACTCAACTATGATTGTGGAAATTTCACAGAAATAAACCAGAGCACAATCACAACATGAAAGAATTCATAAGTTAGAACGATCTCACAGTTCATGGAAACAAGCTGAAACAGAAATAGTTCACAACCAACTAGCCCATGGAAAACATTTGAAACTCCACAGTGCTTTCTCCAACCGAAAAGTATAACTCTTTATTATAAGATGAATTAGTTCTCCTTACAATAATCTTCTTAAAGATGGTCTGAAAAAAGTTCCTCTACTACCTAAAACTTGCCTACATTTGTACAAAAAGCAAAAACTCTTGGGCTGCCCCTTGCTGCCTTTTGGGGTTCCAATCTTTCCTTTACAAAAATTTGTCTTGTAGCTTGTGCACAAAAGTAAATACAATATATTACATTGTTTATCAATATTCCAAATTATCCCACTAGGAGGGCCCAACTTGTTCGTTCATGAACTTTTTCCATATATTCGCCTCTGCTGCTATATTCTCAAAACCAGAAGGTTCGAGAAATCTGATAGTGATTTCGTGCTAAGCAGTCGAGGTTTTTATACCTGCTATCCTGGAAGGAATCAAGTGTAGTTGGTCTTCTAGCAAGTGAATACTCACAGCTCCATGTGCTACTTCAGTCTTTAGTATCTTTTGGTCCAACTCCTTGGCTCGCTAGATGGCTTGTTCATCTTCGCTGCATTTTTCCTGTAAATGTTTCAAAAAAAATTCATGTTTCGATAGTGCTTCCAATCTCTTCGCAGCAGAGGTTTGACACCGATTATAGGTCCAGAGCACTCTCCTACAAAATTCAGCACAGGCACCTTGTGTTCTCTTCACTGCCTTCTTTAATTCTTTTGTTGCTTTACTAGCAAACCCAATCATCTCGTACTCTTGCTTTATTGTCTCCTGATCTTTGACAAGTATAGCTGTGGGATGTTCTTTGTTTGCTTCTACCCAAGCCATCCTTCCCCGTAGAGTCTCCAAAATATCCTGGGTTCTATCCAAAAAATATGAGGTTGTACTTACAATCTCTTCTAATCTGATGTCTATTTGTTGTAATTTAAGTCTTTCTTCCACTATCTACAGTTGTATTTGATGAATCTTCCTTCTAAGCATAAGAGCATCCTTCTTTAAAGGTTCAATATCAACCTTTAAAACTTTAACCTCACCGATCATGTCCTCATATTTTCTCTTCAGATTCTGGCTTTCACCCCTTTCCTTCTTCAAAGTTTCTTTTAGCTGGGCCACCCTTTTCTGAGACTGCTCGAGGTTAGTCATGATCCTATCCACATTGTCTTCAGTGGCTAGGGTTAGACCTACCCCAACCCTCACTAGTAATCATGGATCCTTATGTGTACCGTGAACTACTGTTTTGTCAGTTACCATCATCCCTGGCTTACCCCCAGTGTCCACCTTCTTTTCAGTTCTCTTGACAATTCTCTTTTTCCCTTTATCATAAAATATAGTATTGAAATATGGTACCTCCTCCCCTTCCGTAGGTATGAAAGGAATTAAATCCAATCCAAAAAATGACCATGAACCTCCTGCTACTATATTGCTAGAAGGAACAACGTGCTCTAATGGGTTACTATCAGTCTGATCCTCTTCTTGGACTGTAGGGTCTTGTCCTTCTGGTATCTCTGTTCTTGAGATTTTAGGTTCCTTTTCTATTTGTTGTTTCTCCTTTTGGAGACCTTCTAATCTGAACCCTTCACTGTCTGCCTGCTTTTTCTAGATTTCATCTTCTTCTTGTTCTTTCCTTTCTTCTTCAGCCTTCCTGGTTGCTTCCTCGGATGCTTGCTTCTTTTCTTCCTTTTCTATCCTCAACCAATTCTCTTCTTCCTATACAAGCCTATTAGCCTCCCCCTCTCTCTTCTTTGCTTCATCTTCCTCTTGCCTTCTCTTTTTTTCAGCAAGCTTTCCTTTACCACCCACAGTTGTTATTTTTTGCTTGAATCTTTTTCTAAGGGCTTCCATGTTTTTAGCGTTGCGGAAAGTCTCCTCATATTTGTCCCAAAAGTATGTGTCCTCAAAATGTACCTCATCTTCCTTGAAATAATCATCTACTTTGTATTTGGAGTCATTTCTAAGAAAGTTCATTTCACCGAAGTGAAAGTATTCCAATCTGGACAAATTCTACCGCAGTATTCACCCTTGAAAATTTGTAACTCCCAACAGAAAAAGGCACTACAGGATATAGTGCATTTTTCTGTTCAAATGGGAAATTCCCTACTCCATCAATATATAATTGTCTAACATATTATTTATGGAGTACATAATCAGTAGCGTATCACTGGAGCAGAGGAGGGGCCCTTGAACCACCATACATCCTAAAATATAAACCATCCTCCGTTAGATAATAACTTCCAAAATCTTGCATAACCTTGAAGGCTTCTTCAGACATGAAATTGCATTCTTCCAAGAAAATGAAAGTGTATAAAGGCATTATGAAATGCTCACAGATATCCTTATAATAGGTGTAGTATTTGTGAGCCCAAAATAAATTGTAAGTAGCATATACTGGAGCTCGATCTTTATCCCAATGGCATTTTAGAGCAGGGAAAGACTTAGTGCATAGAATACAGTCTATCAAAATAGAGCTCTTGTA
Source organism: Pseudotsuga menziesii (assembly GCA_001517045.1). Lineage (NCBI taxonomy): Eukaryota > Viridiplantae > Streptophyta > Pinopsida > Pinales > Pinaceae > Pseudotsuga > Pseudotsuga menziesii. The sequence continues at coordinate 297,373 of LPNX010028736.1, read as the reverse complement.
GAATTTAGACTTCTTTTGGGATACTCCTCCCAATGCTGCGCTGATGCAGGATGACATGCTATTTGACACTATGCTTTCCCAGTTAAAAATAGTCCCTTGTGTAGCAACATGATAAGTAATAGGTATCCAACCAAACTTAAAAAATTTCCCATTATCTCTCCCGAAGATTTTTTTCAACATTAAAATGATGAATCTATATGGGGCACAGAGAGTTGATGTCTCATATTCCCCAGAAGGTCTGTTCCTAAAGTTTTTCCCTGGGATCATCATTTTCTTCACCATCTCTACCAGGTCCAGACCTAACTCCTTTAGCCAACCTTCAGTTAGATAAGTCTGTGGTGATGGTAGATGATATTCCATGGACACATAAGCAAGGATGTATGCAACATAGCCTTGTTTCTTGATATTCGCTAGGATAATCCTTGTCACATCTGCCCTGGGAAGAATCTAACCTATCACTTTCGAGCATGGAAAAAGCTCGGGCCTGGAAGCCACTTCATCAGGGCTGACCTCTCAATATTTGTATATATTTTCATGTCTTCAAAACTAGCATCGGGGACAGTTTGGCTTGAAATCATTCTATACACTTCTCCCCACTTGTATTCTAGTTCAACCCCAGTAGTAGCTTTGGTTTCTTCATAAATGAATTCTACCTTGGTTATCACTTCTACTTGAGGTTTTTCTTCAGCCACTTGAGCTTTCTTCTTCTATTTCCTTAGTATATTGTTGTACTGGAAATCAACCTGTAATAGTCATGCAACATTGTTTCAATATAACTATTTCTAGAAAAGTGGTATAATAACAGACAAGAAAAACATATAATCATTACCCCTTCTTCAATATGCATGTTGAAAACTTATGTTAATATGCAGTCCTCAGAATGAGATATTTTAACAAAGAAAACCCTGCAAAATTTCTTCCCTCTAAATCTGCTCAAAACTTCAACTTATCTTAAAACCCTAAAGGGGAAATTTTCCTTTAACTTATATAGGCACTTTGATTTGAAGCAAACTCATCCCACCGCTACTTTTGCAAGAATCCTAAAAACCCCTATCAGTTTCATCCACTTCCTAAACTGACGCGAAAACTCATCTCCAAAAACCCTATTTAGCTGCGTGACCCTCCTAAATCCCACGGGAAACTAAAGTTGTAAGGGACATGACTTTCTAACCTCAGGCTGAACATAAAATAACCAAGAATAGCATGGTGCAAATGGAAAAATGCATGTCTGCCCCATGCCCTAAATCTTCACCCAATTTTCACATGTGCACTCATGGTAGACAGCCTAAAAACCATCGGCCAGACAAAATGCTCATATTAAACAGGCTGAGCCCTTGCTAGTAGATAAAATCACCACAAGAAAAATAGTTCTATGTATAAGAAAACATAACCCTACCATGAACTTCACCCCATCCACCTGGCGGTTAACATTAACAAAAATCAATCCAAAGAAACAGTGTTACGGACATAACCTACCTGGAAATGGCGATGCGAGTAACCCAGATGGGGAACAACCTTCCATGGGTACAGAGTAGGATGAATCAAATCTTGATAACTGCACGCACACAAGAGGATGGACGACTTCAATGCTGAAAAATGACAAGTAAAAAACCCCAAAATGACATTATAAGGGATTGGCCGGGCGAAGAACCATCAGTGGGAAACATTTTGAACCTTTATCAGGAGACCAACTCCGGAGCAAAACCGCAGTGTCAGCTGCTTATCGTTTTATTCTTTCAGTGAACGCTTGGAAAAGAAAAATCGGACATCAGAGGAATTAAAGTCTAAGCTTCAGATCAACTCGCTATTAGTCTTCTGCAACGTCGGCAGCAGACTGCTCTACCAGCCTGAGAATCATATAGGAAAATAACATCAGACCCCAGCAAGACTAAGCTCTTTAGAATCGACACAGGATATGTGAGCATTTTAGATCAGCTTAAAACTAATCCTCCGTAATGTCGGGCGGGAAATAGGCTAAAACCTTCGGTTTGCTCCGTCAAACAAACCTGATAGCGAGATTGCTCACAATATCGGTTCTCGAAAAAAGTATAGACGAAGGCCCATCCAGTTTATTAGATATGCATGACACTAAGAAGCCGAAACCTCGGCAAACCAAATCCAAGAGGCAAAATAAAGCTTACTCCAATGTAGCGACGAAAATATCAGAAGGCTTCTGATAAACCAATCGAAAAGTTGGTTGACTATACTTCTGCAATGTCAGAATACTAGTCAACTAAGCATCCGATATCGAAAGGCTAGTGGACTGATCATCCGATCCAGACAAGCAAAAAGGCTAAGTTTTTTCCGAAAAAATCTGAGCCCAGATCAAATTTTGGCAAAAATAAAACATTCCTAGGCTAGTTTGAAACTCAAACAAACAAAAGGGGGGACCCTAAAAATAAAATTTTATAGGGGAATAGTTGCAGCTGCAACACCTTGCCAAGCTATCAGACCACCAACATGAAGGAAACAATTTCAAGATTTCCAAGTGACTTTTTCTTCTTTTAGAAGATTCAACATTAACAAAGAGATCTCTATTTAGGTCTTTATTCAATATTTCAGCTAGAACAATGTTGGCACTCACTATACTACCTCATACATTAAAGGAAAACACTCCCTTCTCTGTTATCCAATTCCTAATTATTACTCTTCATCTCTATGCTCTTCAATATGTGTAGCAAGAGTCAAATTCACATTGTGTAGTTTCATATTTCATTTCCAACAATATGTCGTTTCATGGAAAAGAGGTTTTTAATTCTTGGCGAGCAATATACATGGATTTAAGAAGTTGACTTGCTCATTTTTTTTGTGCCTATTGTCATATTACAATCCCTCTTCCATATCTCCATGGATCATACACGAGATGTGATGAATTTTCTTTTCCACATTTCCCCCTCCTAATTTGTATTTCTCCTTATTTAATAAATGAATGGGTGAGAGTGAGGGGCCTTCTCTCCACTCCTTTGTTGGTTCCTTCAAAGTAGAAGTTACTTTAAAGTAATAGGTAATTTATTGAATATAGGAGAAAATTAAGTAATTTAAATAGGATCCTAATTTGATTGGGATTAACATTATGAAATATGATAACCACATAGAAGTTACAATATGGTTATGGAAAGGTTTTTAGAATAGGTGAATCTCCTTGGACCCCTTACCTGAAAAAGAAAATTCCAAAGTAATTGTATCCATTTGTATCTCTGTAAATGGATGACGATGTCATCATGGGCATGTTTAAGATTTTGACTAAATCTAATTAGTATTTTCACCATGATGAAAATGTATAGCCTCTAGATGACAAGGAGCAATTCTATTTTAAAACTCTGCAAAATTTGGTTGTCTTCCACTTATTTGTTCACCTCAACAAATCCTAAAGTCAGATTAGAGAAGTTTCGAATGATGAACAACAAACACTCAAAACAATCATACGATATTTTAAAACTAATTCCGATTGAGTAAAATATGCTTGACAATCAAGTATAAGTTTGACCCTAAGATTTAGTCCATCTTTAGCCATATGGAGTGTTAGTGAGGGACAATACCCCACTTTCTTAGTTTTGACAACTTCAAATGCGAACAAACATACACGAATAACATCATCAATCTTCATTTGTATGTATATGAAATTTTTGCTAAGAAAAATTCAAGGTATGATTGCATTAGAAGATGGACCTTGACTTATAAGATGAGATTTTTTTCTTAGCAAAGATTTCATACACATGCTAATGAATATTGGTGTTTCTATTCCTGTAAGTTTCTTTACCTTCAAAGTTGTTGAAGGTAAGGAAGTGAGATATCATCCCTTAATAATAGTACTCCATGTGACTGAAGATGGACTAAATCTTAGGGTCAAACTTAGACTTGATTGTCAAGAATAATTTTACTCAATAATTAGGCATAATGTACATTGAAAACATTCATTAGTTGAAAATAAATTGGCATTCTCTTTTTATGTGTTCTAACATATTCATGTTTTTCCTTATCGAAAGAATCTATTATATTGCATCAAACCCTAATGTCAAAACCATCTTGGTGCAATGGACAACATTGAAATTGAACATATTTAATGAGCCCAAAAAACATAAAAGAAACTAACCACAACCTACAAATTAGTTCTTCAAAATATTAGTTATAACATTTCAATGGTACCTTAAGGGGTTGATATAGGATACTAATTTCCCATTTTTCCAATAAGAATATCAACCTATATCCATAATCAAGTGGATGGATTTTTCTTTAAGATCTATATAAGACAAGTTAGTAGTCCCAAAACATATAATCATGCATTCTCATTCCTTTTTAAGCAAACAATCATTTTCTTAACAAAAAGTTTCAATCATGAGCATGGCATACCTCTAGCTCTAAGATTCCTATTCTCCATCTTATCCAAAATCCCTTAATGAAGAGCAGAATTAGTGAGTGATGTTGGAGCACGATTATCACTAGAACAAAACCCATAAGCATTAATTTGTACTACAATTTCCAGAGTTAAGATCCACGAGAGGGGGTTAACTCATGTCACGAAACTCATGGGGAGTGATGGATGCAAATGCCAACAATATCCCCGCTAGTGTTACTTGGGTGAGTTTCAAACTCCTTACATATTTCTTTAATAGAATTTGTTTGACCGTGATTATTCCTAGAACAAAACCCACTGTATTTAATCTCTGCTACAGTCACCAAAGATAATATCCACGAGAGGGGGTTAACCCATGTCACAAAACTCATAGAGAGCGTTGGATGAAAATGCCATCAAGTGAGGGGATGGTTAGGTTACACGTCCAAATGTCTTAATAAGAAGATGAGAAGATACCTAAGCAGGAGAAATAGGGAAGAAAGAAGGGAAGAATTTTACTTTGAATAAAATGCAACTAGATTAATAAAAATATAAAGCTAATATTACCTCTACCATATGGTGGCTCATTCATGGTAAATAGGATGTTGGAACATCCTTGCAATTGAACTTGCGTATGGGTGCAATACCATATCTAGGGTTTTATCATCCTCGTTGACAAGCAAATCAAGTGACTCTTGAGCGTTGTCTAATTTGATGCATATCTAATTTATTGTAACATTTTATTTACATTGTTTACTTAAATTGTCTAATTATTGTTCTCTTTAATTTTGCAAATCTTGGCACTTATGTTGGGGAAATTCCTCCCCAACTTGATGAGAACATGGAAGAAGTAGAGGATCTTCCATGGTTATAGAAAACTATCTTGTGACACATGCTCGATGCTAGATTCTGCTAGGAGATGGCTGATCAGTTGTCTAGGTCGTGCGCTCGATAGGGAGTGCGAATCGGTCGAGCCAATGTAATTATTAGAGACCCAAACCTTGTTGCTATTTGGAGGAGATTCCCACTTCATATGACATTGCTTATGTGTTATATCGTGGGTGTGGCCAGGCTACTAGGGAGGTGGAGGCTAGATGAAAGCGCTAGTTCCATTATATATTATAGCTAGGTCTTCTCGCCCCATTATCAGGAACTCTTTATAGGTAGATTTAGTAGAAGCTTCTCCACATTAATAAATTACATCTTTGATAAACTAGTCAATAGACTATTATGTCTCATGTAACAAAATTTATGACAACATTAACCACAATTGATTAAACTAACTCATAAGACATATATAAACCCAAAGAGATAGATCCATCCATGAATTATGGAAAACCAATATATAATGATGATCATATTACCATCTATTTAAAATAAAGTTAACTTTCATTTTCATGAATTAACACACTCTAAATATATGAAAAAATATGAATAATAATACAAATACTTAAAAATGAGGCATAATTTTTGTGTGTATATTTGTATTAATTTTTTTTTTTATTAATCATCTAAATCTTTAAAAAAATCAAAACACTTTAAATATCTATATAATAAAATGTATGATACAAAATATCGCGCTCCCATCTTTCCTAAAATTTAACTTGTGCAATTTTCAATTGTAATAATTAGAACAAACTTAAAAGTCCTCAAATACCTCATTTATTTAAAGTAAATCAATTATGTCTTTCCCTCAAAATCTTTTAAAATCAAAACTAAAATTATTATTTAACGGAAAGGCTTAGAAAATTTTCAATTCAAAGGAAAGGCTTAGAAAATTTTCGTTTCTTCTAGAAACGAAAATTTGCTTTCAAGTATAAACACAAATATTATCATAGCAAGGTTAATTTGTCATTAAATGTAATCTATCATAAGAAGTCTTTAATATATCATAACAAGGAGGAAATTTAGGCATGAGTGTGATCAAATTGTTTGTTTTTCTTATGGAAATATTTGATGATGATACTTAGTGTAGGAAATTTATGCATGAGTTTGGTAATTTACTTGTGTGATCAAATTGTTTATTTTTCTTATCGAAATATTTGATGATACTTAGTGTAGAGTGGGGTTTATGTTTGGGTGTTGGTTTTCATGTTTAAAATATCTATTTTTAAAGATATTTTTAAAGGAACGAGATAGATAATAATCTAATAATTTTAATTGATAATTTAAAATTGAATAAGAAAAATAATGTCTAAATTTATTTATTTAAAATTAGTATACATTTTTACTTTTCATATAAAATTTAATAAATAATATTTTTTATAAACCAATAATAAACTTAAATCTCATATTTTTTGAAACATTATGGTCATGCAATGCAAATATAAATGAGAGACTCTCCCTAAGTGGTGTATTTTTATTAAGACCCTGATAAACTTTTGTTGCAATAATATTTTTATTTGTTTTTTCAAAAAAATACTTTTGTTGTATAATTTGAAATTTTTGGATGAAATTATTTATTTTTAAATTCAACTTGAAATAAGTTTGAATTTTATTTATTTATTTTTGGATGAAATGAGCTTGAATATTTTGAGATTGCATCACTAAATGCAAGTCATTGTCACTTCCACTACTATTAATCCACATAACCCAAAGCATACACCTTCGTCTACTACTATGAATACATGTGAAACAAAGCTTTTACCCTTAACTAGTAAAATTATGGTCATAATACTATGTTGCAGATATTTATACATTATAATGAATAAATAATTAACTCTATCCAAAAAATCAAATGTAATTGTTTATGTAATATTTAATCATAAACTCATATTTAAGTGATTCAATATTATTCTTAGAATGAAGGATTTTTTAAATGATACACTTATATAATGTGGTGCAAGTGTTTATATATATAGACACACACAGACACACACACATCAGGAAATCGACTTAGTGAAGGTGGTACAACTGTCGTACGGTTTGTATGACCCAACAAAGATGACAATCGGTCCCTTCTATCTCTTCTTGCTTATTAGTTCTCTTCTTCCTTCCCTGCCATTTTTCTCTGGTTGTGTTTTGCAATGAAATACCATAAATGAAGGAAGCATAAGAGAGGAAATGACTCGAGTCCAGACAAACCAATCAGCTTGGAATCCAACAATGAGGAGCACTTGTGGGTTACCTTACACCCAGACCGTCTTTGTTCTATTTAATATTTGCATATATACATATAGTCACATAATTTATAGGCACTCTACCCAATATGAAATTTTTTCCATCCTTAGAGAAATTATAACCACTATACTTTTTTTTAATCCTTTTAAGATATATAATATATTTTGTGAAAACCTACATAATAATTTTATTCTAACCCTTGGATAATAAAATGTTCCATGGAATTGTAAAATTAGCAACTGCATGGGATCATCTAGATGGATTGAACCTCACAATGAAAGAATAATGAAAGAGGAAGAATTTCAATGTTATAATTTCCAAACAATCATGGTGAAATTATTCAGACAAGAGGAAAAAATTTGACAGCATAACCATAATTGAATAAATCATTAATATGCATGAAATGAATTGATGATACAATAAAAAGAATTCCAATCATCTAGGAGTGATTCAAATTCAATGACTTGGATTGACTCCAAACATCACTAATTGTGGAATAATCACCATTCAAAGATCGTTAGCGTAACTACTGACTACTGAAACACCTCGCAATCAGTTAACTGACTAAGGTAGCTGATAAAAGGCGCCTAACTCCTTAAATCATGCAAAAGTGGTGCTAGGATAACTAAAAGTGAACTGAATGTGGCCCATTGAAGCATAACTCAACACATACTAGGGTGAACTAAAGGTGGGACTCCCATGACTCAGTGTGGGATCCTAAAATCTAGGGATTGTTCTCTGGTGCTCCTAAAGTCATGCATGAGGGTGCATCAAGTGGTAGGTGGGCCCCAGATAACTTCTCCATGGAACTAATGAAGTGGCAACTTATTTCGAAGATAGCAAATTGACATTTAGATTATGGTGGACAAGGAAGGATTACAATAATTCTAACAAGAATTTGGTTCTTTTATTGGTTCTTCTAATATTAGAATAACACCTCTTCTACCCTTTTAAAATTCTAACCTTGTTAAAATATTCATTTAATTCATAGTAATATGTCTATTCATAATTTTACCCACAAAGATATTCTAATAAGTTTGATAACTAAATGGTATAATGCTAACTGTTCAAAATTCATTAGTTATGAATAATTTAACTAGACAAAACTAGGTTTACATATTTAAGATTGCAATTTATTCTCTCAATTTTTAAGTATACAACAAAATTTTAATATTATGCAAATGAATAACTAAATTATGAAGGACATAATGTATTATGACTAAGAAAAAAAATAAATGTACTTATAAAACATAATATACTTGAAATACTTAGGAGGTACATTATTTAGTACATAGAATGCACAAGTTTTAAAAATCATCAATTATATTTATAAATTTGAATGGGTTGTAAAAAATCTATAAAATCATGTATAAAGATACAGTAAATACAATTTTTTTTGTATAACTAATCATCTCAAAATTTAAAGGAATATATCCTATGTAAATAAAAAAAATTTGGCTCCAAATCCATGGCAAAATGGATTGCAATAAATAAGCAAAAACCCTTTAAATGTGCATTTTTTAAAATGTTTTTTTTTTCAAAATGAAATAACGCTTTAAAAAAGTAATTCAATTGATTTCTCGAATCACGAATCTTTGTTCTTAATCAATACAATTGCTTTTCCATTGTTATTAGTGTCTATTTATCAATTATATTTTTCTATCATCATAATCCAATAATTGTTTGGCAACATGTATCTGGCATATGCATTTGCAAGCAAAAGGTTGAGGATGAAATGCATGTGATGTACACTGTTATGTATACATCAAGTAGGGAAATTGTTTGGCAACATGTATCTGGCATATGCATTTGCAAGCAAAAGGTTGAGGATGAAATGCATGTGATGTCCACTGTTATGTATACATCAAGTAAGGAAAGACAAGCACCATAAAACAGGGAAATTGGAATAATTTACATAACTTTTTGATTTAAACAAAGTTTTTTTTTTATATTAAGAATTATTTTAGAACTTTGAAATCCATTCTCAAATATT